>CM077184.1:38255007-38315007 GCA_039654105.1 Coreius guichenoti
ATTAAAAGCAGAAGTTATTTATTTATTGGTAAGTTAACCAAGGGACAGCAAGAGGAACCATTAGATTAATCGACTAAAAAAAAACAAAAAAAACAATAGATTGACAGATCAAAAAAACAACCTGATTAATAAATCAGATAATTAAATATTTAATATTTATTATAAACATAAGATTTTATTATAATATTTTAATATCATATTTAATACATCAATAATATAATATAATATAATATAAATATATATATTTTTTTTTTTTTAAAAAGAGAATCAATAGATTGATTTATTTATTCGTTTAATGACCAATTGGGCAAAAGTCAAGCTACTGATTCTCTCTCTCTTTATTGATTGATTAATCTGTTGGTTCCTCTCTCCCTCTCTGATAAAATTGATCAATTAGTAGATTATTCCTTTGGTTAACAACCATATTTTCATCGTAAATGTTAAAAGATTTAAAGGAGCTTAAAGTTATTTATTGGTAGTGATGCCATTATTATATATTATATTATACAAATCTAGAATGTTTATAATAAATAAAATATTTATATATTAAATACTCGGATTGGAAAAAAAGTAATTAAATGAATAAATCAGAGTATTTAATATATAAATATTTTACATTTATTATAAACATTCTAGAATATAAAACACAATCAACCACATTCTCAACAAACCTATGGGTTTCAATAAAACGTTAAAAGAAGCAGAAGTTAGAGATATTTATTGGTAAGTTTACCAAAGAAATAATTGACTAATTAATAGATTTGTCGACGAGGGGAACCATTCGATTAATCAACTAATCAAAAAGAGAGAATCAATAGATTGACTGATTGGGCCAAAAAAAAAAAAAAAAAAAAAATTAGTTGTAGCAGTCACATAATATGAAGTGTAATATGATATAACAACATAGTATACAGTTTTCAGTAGTGTTAGAACACAAGGTGTTTTTTTTTTTTCTTACCCAATGTTAAAAGCAGGAGTCTGACCGAAGCTGAAGCCTCCGCTGGAGGGAGGATTTAGGGCAGGCATGGCAGGACTGGCGGCAGGAGTTGCTGGAGCTGCTGCTCCGCCCCCAAAGGCAAACACACTATTGTTGCTCCCTGATGCTCCAAATCCACCAGTGCTTCCAAACTGGAACCCTCCTTCAAACATAACAAAAGGAGTAAACGTTACAGAGATGCACACAAATAACTGGGTTACTGGTAGGCTTTACTAGATAGCATGGAGGTCAATTCCACCCTCAAAAAATTAAGCTTGTAAATAATTTCCGATGAATGCAATGAATGTGAATGGAATCTGACATTGGTAGTCAAGAAAAAAGTTAAAGGTAAATCACTTTGATGTCGTGCCTGTGGATGCCGTTTAGCCCTTCACAGTGGAGTAGCGGACGGGCACGCAAGGCATGTAAAATTATTATTAGGCTACTTTTATTATTAAATTAATATTACAATTCATTAGCGCATCACCACATAACCGACGCGCCGTGAGGAAAGATTAGCTTACTCAGTTACTTGTTTAACACGAAATACTCCTTGAAAATCCATTTTTTCCACAATGGCCCACAAGTGAAATATTAAGAAAATAAATTTGATTAATCTCATCGTCTCTAAGAGAATGTGCCGTTAAGCATCAGATGCCAAAAGCTCGGTTAGGTTTTACTGTTTCTGTAGTGAATAATTGACTGGCGTTTGAGATTCTTCACCGGCATAACTCACGCAAAGTTTGCACATATGATATCCACTGGCTCGCCCTCATGGTTTAAGATGGTACAAAAAAACAAAAAAAAACAAAAAAAAAACAAACCACAACAACACTTCAAGAGTCAAATGTTGCCCATGTTGGTAGTACTAGGACATTTGTGACCCTGGAGCACAAAACCAGTCATGAGTCTCACGGGTATATTTGTAGCAATAGCCAACAATACATAGTATGGGTCAAAATTATAAAGTTTTCTTTTATGCCAAAAATCATTAGGATATTAAGTAAAGATCATGTTCCATGAAGATATTTTGTAAATTTCCTACCGTAAATATATAAAATGTATTATTAGTAGTAATATGCATTGCTAAGGACTTCATTTGGACAACTTTAAAAGGCGATTTTCTCAATATTTAGATTTTCAAATAATTGTATCTAGGCCAAATATTATATGGGAAGCTTATTTATTCAGCTTTCAGATGATGTATAAAACTTAATTTAAAAAAAAAATTGACCCTTATGACTGGTTTTGTGGTCTGTGCTTTTTTTCTGCTGATGTTAACGTTTCTCTGACCTTGGCCCGTGGAGGCAGCAGTAGATCCAAACGTAGGCGCAGAATTGGCTTGCTGACCAAATACAGGGGCAGAATTGGGCTTGGCTCCGAAAGCAGAAGCTGGGGAAGCGGTGGCCGAAAATGAAGGAGCTGCTGACCCAAACGCAGGAGCAGTGGGTTGAGAAGCGCTTTGTCCGAAAATGGGGGCCTGTCCAGTGCCAAAGCCAGATGAAGGTGTGGCAGGACTAAAGACGAATGGGGAAGGGTTGGCAGACGGAGCTGGAGCTGCAAGAGAAATGAGATGTTAGACATTTTTACAACATGACAACCAAAGGGCAGAAGCACACTATGGGATATTTGGATGCAAACTAACCGGCAGAGGCTGGGGTGGAGGACGCAACAGCACCAAAATTGAAAGTAGGGGCAGATGAGTTTGAGCCCGAGCCAAATTGGAAAGGTTGTGCTGGGGCAGGTGTGGCAGAAGGCGCTGCAGGAGGTGCCGTCTGGCTGTCCTTCTGCTGCTGTCCGAACATGAAAGTCTTTGCCATGGTAAGTTCAGAGGAGGAACTCTGGCCAAATACAAAGGTACTTGCGGGAGCAGGGGTGGGAGCCAGGGAAGAGGTAGTGGGGGTGCTGAAGAGGCTGGGGGTGGAGCTGGATGAAGCTGGGGTGCTTGAGGAGTTGGCCATGAAGCCAAAAGTGGGCTTTGGAGCAGATGTGTCTGGAAAGCACATAGTCGGAGAGTCAAACTGTGGTACTACAAGAACATGGTATAGAGGGCTGTAGGGATGACGTATTTATGTAGGCCAAAACCCAGACACGAGTAGCATTTTAGCACTTCCGGTTCAGGGCTTGACGCTTAGGTGCTCCAGAGTTTAGGAGCGCATTTAGATACTTTAGGGGCACAACTAACCATTTCTGCAAAAAACACACTAACAGATTTTGCCATATTAGTGTTATTTTAGTATCACTAAGATACCATATAGTTTGTGTTAATTTCTTGAATTCAATTTAATTCTGCTTTCATTTTAATTCAAAGTTTTAGTAATTCTGTAGTTGTCTTTTTTTTTAATGTCTGTATAGTTTATTAATTTTTATTTCAGTTTGGTACATCAGGTTAAAAAAACTAAACAGGTTAATTTAAATGAAAATAAGAAAAGTGTTTTTTTATGCCAGGTAACATTTTTTCAACTATGGTTTTAGCTTTTGTTAACTATAATAACACTAGTAAAATCTATACATTTAATATGCGTCAAATGATGCTCTTAGTCTTTCCTTCCTGTGACGGGGCGTCCCAGACAGAAGCTAAAATGGTTTACTTTAAATTAAATTGAAATTTAATTACATACAGTTTTGTATAACCAAATAATAACCGTGGTGGAAATTGGACACACTGCGTGACTTATTTTATAAACAAGCCCGAAATACACCAGGACTCTTATTTTGAAATGTCTATGCTTTATTATTGCAGGATGCTCATTCAAATTCAGACGAGGGAGATAAAATATGCGTTGTTACAACGGTTTACAACATATTACTAAATAAACACCGTAAAGTAAACCGTGTCATAATTGATCAGCATTAGTTTATAAGCAATCGCTTGGCATAAATGTGCGCCATTCATTGATTGAACCGTTCAGGCTTTGATACGTGAAGCGCTCATTTATTTAATGAAATCATAGCCTTATGAAGTTTAATAATCACATTAGGCAGTATCGCAATTTATATTTTCCATCCTAAAAAATACAAGATACCTTAAAATGATCATTAAGATGTTTGTTATTCCATTTAAGGTGTTGAAGACTTATGATCTTACATTTAAGAAAACTGATCCACACACGTGCTCCAAAAAAGTCCCAAAGTGGGTTTTTTGGTTAAAAGAACACTTTTGTTAGTCAAAGAGCTTATTTTATGCAATAATCCAAAACTCAATGGAAAAATCCTATTGGGTGTTTGTCTGGGTGATGCAAATTCACAGGTTGGCCTACAAAAATACGTCATCACTGCAGCGCTCCAAAGCTTTAGGAGAGCATAAAAGACACCATACGGTTTCACTCACCTGTCATACTCTGCCCAAAACCGAATGATGGCTTTGGGGGTTCTGTTGACTCAGCAGTTTTCCCAAATGTAAGCGTAGGCTTGGGGAAGTCTTTCGGAGGATCCGGCTCGCTGAAAGAGAAGCCCAAGTTTGCCGTTGGTTTCTCAACTTCCTTGGAAGCACCGAATAAGAACGCACTTGAGGGTGCAGAGGTGTCCTTTTTCTCTTCTGGTTTTCCAAATGTGAAGGCAGGCGTCACCAGCGTTTGCTCTTTCGTTGCTGGTTCCCCAAACTTCGAGACAGAAGATTCAGCTACTAAAGACTTGCCAAAAACAGGGATGGCGTTCACTGTCGTCGTGGTGGTGGTTGAAGTGGTTTCTGAGGAAGCAGGAGCATCCTCTTTCTCAGCCTTGGACTGGGGCACAGAGAAACTAAAGGATGAATTTGAGCTTTCTTTCTCACTGGGTTTAGCTCCAAATAAAAATGCAGAGTTTTCAGAGCCAGAAGCTTGAGAGCCGAAAGCGATTCCACTACTACCGCCACCAAATTTAAATCCTGTATTAGAATCCTGAGATTTTGTCTTTCTTTCGAGTGTGTCATCAATGGATCCACCAAACGCAAAGGCCTTTGTTGAACTCTCTTTTGTTGATTCTGACGAGGCACTACCAAGTTTGACCCCACCAGAAACTGCATCCGAGAACGAGCCTCCAAATTTAAAGCCCTCTGATTTTGAAGTTGAGTCGGAAGTCCCGAATCCAAATTTAATTCCTCCCGCTGTGGAAGAATCTGAGAAAGAGCCTCCAAACTTTAGTCCAGCAGAGGTTGAGTCCATAGAGCCGGTACCAAACTTAAACCCAGATGAACTTGAGTCTGTACTGTTAGACTGAACACCAAAAGATGAAGTAAAACCTGAAAAACAGCAAGAATTCTGGTTATCAGGCTGCTTATTTATAAAAAACAAAAAAATTAAAAAAAATAAGCAGCTGCTTCACAAAGTCTGACTTCTGGAAATATGATTGCAAGGCACTTTACCTTTGGACTCTATTTTAGCTCCGGGTTTTGCTGACTGGCAGGCCACACACTGCTGGTCCCCTCCCTTATTCTGAACACAGCACACCTCACACTCCCAGCTCCCCTCAGGTTTCTTGAACTTGTCCCCGAATCCTAACAATGGCGCAGCAGAGTTTCCAGGTGCAGAGGCTGGAGTCGAGACCGCTGCGGCTACAGCTCCTAGAAGAGTACACCAAGAAGAGTAAGACATCAGGGACGCAAATATCAGTTTGATTAGGCGGATATTGGAAGCAAGGATGGTGTTAAACATAGGTGGTAAACGGTTGTCCATCTTTATTTGGTGGGTATTAAAGGGGTCCTATAATGCCCCTTTTTACAAGATGTAAAATAAGTCTCTGATGTTCCCAGAGTGTGTATGTTAAGTTTTAGCTCAAAATACTAAAATCACTTTTTGAGGGTGAGCAAAAACACGCCTTTTTTTGTGCGTGTCCCTTTAAATGCAAATGAGCTGCTTTCAAAAAGAGGGCGGAGCTTCAAGAGCTCATGTTAGCAGCTCCGATTCCCTCACGCAGACACACACTGAAAATGTCAGAAACTGTTCAGACTTATGTTCAAACCGGAGTCGGACAATGATGGAGAGACTCAAGAAGAAGAGACAAAAGGTAGAATGAGACAGGACATTTTTGAATGGTTAGTTGAATTTATGTAGTGTTGGGCGGTTTGAACAAAAATCTGTATCACGGTTTTCTGTAAGATTTTGGGTGGTTTCACGGTTTTCTTTATATACACACATATTGTAAGACAAAAAAAATATACAAATTCATTTAAAAATCAAATCAGTAATCAAATTAGTTCATAAACCTAACAATCTAGAAATTAAAATATCATTATAAATATTATTATAAATAATAATGATAGTAAGTATGCTTTACTGTGCATTTAACTGTGTATTATTACTGTGTAATAATTTCAAGGTAGACAGAGCTTTTATTTTGCCGGCTTGGAATGAAGACCTTTGAGCTTGTGTGTGTTTTAACACTGTATATTAATTAATTAATTAATTAATTAATTAATTAATTAAATTAAATTAATGTACTTTATTGATCGAAGTACACTCTAATGTACAATAGTAATATATTTGTTCTTTCATGTCATGCCAAACTTATTTTGACGGGTTGTCGTGAAGACCTTTGATTTCCTGTGTATATGAAACGACAAATGTCGATAGTTTTATCAAATTAAAAGGTGAAATGTTCATCAAGTGACTGACTCTACAGATGACGTTCATGTGCCCTCGTATAGTGAGACAGCGGAGGCTGAAATCACCACAAGTGTCAGGCGCGCTTCAGTACGTGTAGTAGACGAAACCGCAGCACTCCTTCACACAGACACGGCAGAACAAACAGACTTCAGATTTCAATAGTAGTCTTTATGAGCTTTAATATTCAAAGACCATATCGATATCTGATTCATTGTACAGCCATACTTTTGATCCATTCATCCATAAATCGCCAAATTCTGTGACTTTATAGAGTAAGCTCCATTTGTGACTGGATTCTGTGATTTCATCCGTGTTTTCTGCATCGCGAAAATCATATGGCTGTAAGTGGTATTTGCAGTATTAAAGCGAGTTTGTTTTGTGAGCTATTTATTGCTGTGTTATAAAGTTATTACCATTAGTGTAAGTAGGCCATGCAGTTAATAGAGGTCCGCTCTCAACACACTCATAGCCACTGAATAGATACAGCAGCTGTTTCAGCAACGCACCGGTCGCGAAATTGAAACCGGTTTACCGCCCAGCACTAAGCTGATATGGAGTTAACTATCTTCAAGTCATTGATTAGCATATTCTGTCATGATAATCTATAAATCTCTGGTGTGGGAACTGTAAGATGCACAGAGCCAGAGAATATCTGCTGCATGAAGAGAGAACAGGTATAGTTTAGTTTAATTACGGTTATAACTTATGTTGTCATCTTGCTTTATGACATGCTATTGCATTTGTGTTCGTACTGCATTGCAATAAACGTGAAAGACGGATGACAGCTTGAGCGACTCCCACATGTGCTCGACTACAACAACTCTTCCTCTCAACATGGCCTTAGTTGCGTGTTCCCAGGGGAGGGGTTTATGTAAATTTTAGGGTTTGTGATGTCACCAACTCGTGAATAAGCTCGTTGTAGTCCCTACCAGCCGTTTGTTGTAGTCCTTAAAAAGCGATTTCTTTAAAAAGAAAATATCTTCCTTTGAGCGTCGTAACTTTGTAGATGTTTATGCTCAAACAGCAACAGCACACACTCACTAAAGTTAAAAAAGTCAAATCATAAAATAAACCACCCCTTTAATGTATTAACTTTTAGTAACTGCAAAACTGAAACTTTACCTGGTTTAGAGCTCTGACAAGCTACGCATTTGAAATCCTGTGCCTTGTTCTGAACCATGCACACGTCACAATCCCAAGCCCCCTCTGGCTTCTTAAATATGTCCCCAAATCCTAACAGTCCAGTTGCTGTAGATGAAGCGGTGGTCGTTGTGGTTGTAGACAGGGTGGCAGAGAGAGTGGATGAGGTCTCAGAAAAAGCCGGTAGAGTCAGGCTGGATTTCACTCCAGTCCCGGGTTTGGCCGTGTCACAAGCTACACATTTAATTACTTCCGGTTTGTTACTGACCAGACACGTGTCACATTCCCAGCTACCAGCTGGAGGAGCAAAGAGGGAACTGATGCTTGCAGGAGCTACTGTGGGTTTACTGTCCGATTTAGAGTCTGTGTTGGGTTGTGGTGTGAGACAAGCCACACAAGTTTTGTCCAAGGACTTGTTTTGCAACAGGCAAGTACCACAGCTCCATGACCCTGCAGGTGGCTTAAACTTATCACCAAATCCAGAAAGAGGAGCCGATGATGTAGCAGAAGGTTTATCAACAGAGTTTTGAGAGGGGGATGCAAATCCTGGAAAAGAGAAAACGGTAAATAAATACATGCAAATAGCAACATGCCCTTAAAAACTTTACATGGAAAAGCATATCATACCAGGTCCCTTAAGTATATCCAATACACTGCCCTGTTTTAAGACCTTTGCAGGTTTGAAGGGTCCATCAAAATCTTTTTCCTCACTAGCCACTGATTTGACTGCGAAACATGCAGAAAAGAAACATCAACACCACCATAACCTGACTTCAAAATGAAAATGCATCTGCTTTGCAAAACAAGCCTTACCTGGTGCTACTGTTGGAACAATTTTCCCATTGGAGTAAGAAGGGCCCGTTTTCATAGTAGGCGCACTGAAGGTGAATCCAGACTGCAGGGAAGAATTATCATCATTACAGATGCTTGTTTTGCATGAAATAAAGTGTAAAAAGAATTAAAGGAGACCTACTGATGGAGAGAAAGACGGAGGACTTGCTGCTGTCGCCTTTACGATAGGTGAAGAGAATGTGAAGGGGACAGATGGTGGTGTGGATGGTGCCACTGGCTCCTGATTTAAAAAAGAAAAAGGGTTACAGATACATGTCCACATTATTTGTCCAACATAACAGCAATGAGCACCTTGCCAAGACTATGTCAGAGAAAGGCACAATTCTAAGGGGAAGTAATACCTTATTTGCTGGCGGTTCCTCAGAGACAGTTGTAAGTGGTGTTGTGCTGGAGGTAAACGAGGTGGTAGGGGGAGGAGAGGAGAAACTAAATGTAGGCAAAGTGAAATTGGTGGGAAGAGAAGCAGGCGGCAGGTCTGGGTCCTCGGCAACCTGAAAGGAGAACAGTCTATGTGAGCATCAAACCATTCCAAAACAATGGTATAACAGCATATAACTAGCAAAATATCTGACCTCATCTTCAGGCCGTTTGGATGAAGGTCTAATAGCCCTTTCCCTCTTCATTTTGCCCCCTCCTGAAGCAGCGCTGCTGGATGCTGGGGTGCTGGACAAGGGGTAGGACATACTGCTTGTACTGGGGACAAAGGAATTGATGGATTGAGTATATATGCAAGTGAAGACACTAGGGCTGGTCCGAATACCATTTTTTTGAGCGTCGAAGCTTTGGTAGTAATCAACACCAAATATTAGAAGCTTTGGAGGGAGGGGGTTGAACATATTCTTCTCTCTAAAAAAAAGGCAGGAATCTCGAGATTCTCAGCGGCACGCCTCACGCGGGCAGGGCTGATATGCTCCGAGAACGGACACTGCACAGTGATACAAAACACACAGGTCTGTTACGTCCCAGTACGTCATATTTCGCAGTAGATTAATTTAGATTGATAATAACGGGTAATATCAGGCTTGCTGCGATAGTCGGTGTTACCGGTGTTCAGGAATAACACCGGTTACATCACTTGCCCACCGCGGCACCACCCCCACCGTCGTTTTGATAGTTTATAGTAAAAATTTTAGTTCAGTTAGAGAACAGATTAACTATAATTAAAAACTGAACGTGCAGCGTGAACGAGAGTCGCAGCAGGAGTCCAATTTCATTCGTCACGAGAGCGAGGAGCTGACTGGCAAGATGATCGCGGAAGATTTGGTTTCAAAGCGAAACGTAAAAGCGCCTATTTAAGGGAGTTTGTCATTGTACTGTTTTGTTGTGTTTTTCATTATGAATAATAGACTAATGAACCCACCATTCAAGCAACCCGCCCCCGAATTGGCAAACCTAAAGTAAAATGCACACGGCTGCACTGTCATTCGTTCACAGCCGCACAAGCACTGTAATGTGACGGTGAGGGAAAATTTCTCACCGTCACATCCCTAATGGGTAAAAAGGCTAATACGTTTTGATTCTATTATTCTATTTTCCACAATGTCAACCCAAAATGCAAGCTCAGGCATGCGCTTCTTCCATATAAGCTCGTGCAGTTGTGCGCTCTAGACAGAGAATATACTCCAGTTGCAGGGAACACAGGCTAAGAAGCAGCATATATATATATGGTATAACGAGGTTGGGTTCCTATTCAACTGTCCATCCTATTAAAAATGGCTAGGCTATAAGATAATTGTATATATATATATATATATATATATATATATATATATATATATATATATATATATATATATATATATATATATATATATATAAAAAATTATTGTATTTCGCCAGATTTTATAGTGTAAACATATGCAAACGAATGAGAACCGTTGAGCGGGATGCCAGATGTGCGTGAAAAAAAAAAAAAATTTGAATATTCGAATTCCAAAATTGAAAATCAAACACCAACCCATCGAACGAATATTTGAATATTCTGGTCCAGCCCTAGAAGACACTAACAGCTCACTGTCTTATCCAAAAAGAGAAGATTAAGCACCCGTTTCACACTGGACGTGTAAGTAGCACATATTTTTTACGTTAACAGATTAGAGCATTCACACTGCACACTGGCGCGGCAGAGCATAGCAAAAGCACAAGTGCTGCAATTGTTTCAGTGATCTATTTTTGCTGCGCCGCTCAAGTTGAATTAAAGCCACAGCGCACTGTTCTTGGTCAATATGTCTGGGTAAACAAGAACACCAACAAATTTCACCATAAAATCGTGTAAGTGAAGTCTGCGTTTCACCTTAGTACTTTCAGCACTTATTAAAACTAGAGGTATAGCTTAACTTTTAAGTTTACTTTTATCATATATTAAGCATGCACACAACAAACGCTGCCAGTGTAAAAGCACAATGGGTGTGTGCTGCTTCTGCTCTGCTCATGTGTTCAGTGTGAAACAGGGGTAAAACTACCGTAAACCATCCGCTCTTACCTGGCAGGGGGAGCCTGGGTGGGATCGGAGATTGGAGGGGATTGTCTTACCGGCTAAGAAAGGAAACAAAGAAACAAAACAAATGTTAGCTCTCTGGAGGAGACTCCATTGCTATAATCCACCTAATTACAGTGCTTGAAGGTACTTATACGAGTGATTTTTTCCTGTAATGTTAAAACATTTTCAGTGTCACATGATCCTTCATAAATCATTCTAATATGTGACCCTGGACAACAAAACCAGTCATAAGGGTCAATTTTTGGAAATTGAGATTTATACATCTGAAAGCTGACTAAGCTTTCAATTGATGTATGATTTGTTAGAATAGGACAATATTTGGTCGAGATACAACTATTTGAGAATTTGAGGGTGCAAAAAAAAAAAAAAACAATTCAAATTATTGAGAAATCGCCTTTAAAGACCTGAAGACATTTTTAGAGTTGTTTTTTTCTGAGTGACACACAAAAGTAAAGACTCATAACTCCAAAACTATAGCAAGGAGAGTCAAAAGATAGGTATCGTTTGATAGAACACTTTTACATTTTTGAAAATATAAAATGACATTCTCATGCTGAGAAAACAAAAATACATTTAATTTTATTATAATTTTACATATCTTTCTTATTTGACATGCAATAATTCAGCAAGGCAATAATAAATGAGAAATTCTTTATTGATGAAGTTCTCCTACATGTGAGCTGCATCTGGATCAAATTTTGTGGTGATAGCATAAAGTAGTCAAAAGAAGCATGTGGGAAGCATGATCTGAAGGTGTAAAGTCTCTGATACTTAAAATAAATTGATATATTCACGGTAGAAAATTTACAAAATATCTTCATGCAACATGATCTTTACTTAATATCCTAATGATTTTCGGCATAAAAGTAAAATTTATAATTTTGACCCATATGATGTATTGTTGGCTATTGCTACAAATATACCCGTGTGAATTATGACTGGTTTTGTGCTCCAGGGTCACATATGATGATTTGCTGCTCAAGAAACATTTATAATATTAATATTTTTGTGGACAATTTAAGGAATAAATTGAAGGGAACAACACGTCAATATGTTATCTAAATGTCTAGGAAGCACACAATGAGTTGTATTAGCAACACTTCAAAGTTTGAAAATACAATTTCCAACAGATCTACATTACTTTTTAATTACTTTTACACAAAAAAATAGAGCAAAACAAGAACAAATTAAAACAACAAATATCTGCCAATGGGTTCAGAAAAACCAATTTCATTCAAATGAAAAAGTAACTTTCATACCAATTGACAGATACTTGTTCTTGTTTTAAGCATAAATTCACTTAATTTTGCTCAATTTCTTCATTTTGCAAGTCAAGTAAATGTATCTTGGTTTAAGGATGTTTAGATATTTGTACTGGAAAACAAAAATCCTGAGGAAGATATTAATTTATTATTATTTTTTAATTTTTTTTTTGCAGTGCATGCATTTTAATTTAGGGCCCCATGAAATACGTTTCATTTTTTCCTCAGACTCCGTTTTATTTTTACCAAACTCTGTGCTTTCCATTTTGGGTGAGTAAATGATGATATAATTTTCATTATTGGGTGAACTGTCCCTTTAAGTGTACTGACTTGATTTATTCATCCAAAAGTTGACAAATCCCATTATACAGTAAATTCCATTTTTATGAGTGGATTCTGCGATTACGTGCATGTTTTCCACATTTCGGACATCATGGGGCACTAATTTAATGCAGTGATATTGAATTTAAAGACTGTTCTGATCCAATTCAAGACATTAAGGCCTTAAATTGTAGAAAGTCAAATTAAGACTTTATAAGACCCGTGAAACCCGGAAATACATAACTATTTTAAACTGGGGGTCACTTCAGAAAATGCCTATTTTTAATTATTTACTCCATTTAAAAAAAACGCTAGCAAAAAAAAAAAAAAAACAATTTAAAGGGGCATGTCCAAATATGCCCCTCTTTTGTGTTCTCCGATACAGTCATATGGTGAATCCTAATATAGGGTGCTTTGTGTTAAATATTGAACTCACAGTCTCCCTGTTGTTTTTGTCCACCCCTCTGTTCCCTCCACCTGGGGTCAGAGATGGTCTAAAGGACATCGAGCGATTACCAGACACCGCAGCAGCTGCAGGAACCACCAGCTTCTGCACAGGAGGGACTGACGGCTCCAGCTGTGTGTCGATGGAACAACAGTACAAATGCAGCAGGCATTAAAGAGACCATTTGTAATTGCTGAATGAGCATTCAACATTGCAAGTTCATGGACAGTAAGTGCATGAAGCCCTCTGCTATGATTCATCAAGTGTATTGTGCTCACTTTAACAGCAAACACACAGCCCTGGATATTTTGGACTATGGACATCCGCCACAAATGGTTATTACAGGCTTTAGGTTTCTGGTGCTGGGTGAATAGGCACATTGTTTGGGATTAGTAGCCAGCTGCCACAGTTGTTAACAGTTAAAGACAAGCAGCAAAAGCAATGTGAAAGATGCCAATTTTATAAGATGCAGTAATAATTTGCTTCTATACGTCCCATCCACTCCTTTTATCTGACACTCGGCTAGGGCTGGGTATCGAGTTCGATACTTTTTAGGTACCGACCGAATAGCCTCAATACTATCGAGTATCATAAAAGGTCTTGTCATTCGATACCTAAGGGGTTAATCTTGTCAACGTCAGTGAGCCAATAAGCATGCAGCATGCTTGGCTGTGCTGGAAAAAAACCCATTAGGTTTACAGCAGTTATGCCCAGGGACGCGGCTCGCACGTGAGGCTGTAGTGTGTAACACCGTCTGCGGCGCCGACACGGCCACCGGAGCTGATCGCGTCCACTCTAGTCAATGCTTCTGTTTATACCGGTCGCGCCGTGGCACAAGGAAGGAACAAAACCTCAAAGCCGTGATGCACCGCAGATGTGTGCAGTGTAAATAGGGGGTAAGCGTCCCAGCCCACATGATGTAAAAGATGTGGAAAAGATCACCAGTCTCAATGTCAATAGCGCGCAATGCAATATTCACGACAAGATAATTGCTACTAAGACCGACAACACGACAAATCTGAAGCACTTGACAGTGCACGGAATAAACTAAAGAGCAGAAAGTTTCTCCGTATTCGACTGCAAGAAGAACTGCGTCACATAAATGAACCGAAACTCAGCATACACTTTCCTTACAGACATGAGAAATAGGCCTATAGAAAGCTTAAAACATATACGTTTAAACAAACCAATTCAAACTGAAAACAAACACTTTGATTATGTAATCCAAATGAAAGGTGCATTTCCCTCTATAGGCACGCACGCGTTCACTACTGCGGAGATGATGAGTCACCATCGCCAACTCCATCTTTGCAGCCCAACATGTACTCATTTATTAATAAACAAATTTAAACAAGTCAACAACCTGAAAAAATAAAACCAAAGTTTCTTTTTTTGAGGTAATGTAATCTTGTTAAAACAGAAAAATAAATTTGGTATCAAAAAAAAGTATCGTTCAGGAACCAGTATCGAAGTATTGAACATTTTTGAACGATACCCAGCCCTACACTCGGCAGAATCTTGAACGGCTGTGTGTATTAATGCACAAGACTTACCCTTTTCCTTTTTGCCTGGTAATTTGAAATGTCAAGGTCCGAGTGATTCAAGGACTGAAAAAAATAAAACAAGCAATGTTTGAAGACTGTATGGACTAAACTCAATTGAAGTGAATTTTTGAAGTGTTGCAACGTAAAACTGCTGATATGGTACTTACAGATGACAGAGGTGATGAAACCGTAGACGGAATTCTTTTTGCATCCTGCAAAGTTGATAAAAACATTATTTTTATGAAATGTTTACTTTTACTGCTTTCTTCAAATCTAAATGGCACTATTTGCTTAATAACTGATGACAAAAGTTAGTTTTTTTTTTTTAAAGGGGTCATGAACTGAGAAACCAAATTTTCCTTGAGCTTTTGGCATATAAGAGGTCACCATACTATAAGAATGTCCTGTAAGTTTCAGAACTGAAAACTTCCTTGTTAGTCCAATAAAAGCTTTTATTGACACCAGGCCCAGCAAATGACAGGTTTTTCAAAGTGGGGATCTATGACGTCAAAGGGAGGAAAGCACCGCCTCTACAGAAGATCAATGCCTACTTCATCACTGCCTGTTTAGCCCCGCCCACTTCATCATTGCCTGTTTAGCCCCGCCCACCGATTCACGCATGACATGCAATAGAATAGGTAGCCTAAGTAACATAGGCCTATGTGGTGTTAAACCAAATCGAGCTACCAAGCAATAAACATGCCGTTGAGGATTACAAAATATTCTGCAGTGCCTGGGCTCGACAGTAATGCAACATGTAAGTAACCGTGTTCATTCTAATGCCTGATCTGTGACCAGTGATTTCTGAAATAATGATTCATGTACAGTCAGATGTTCTTTGTCTGTGTGTCAGTAAATCAAACCAGTGAATAAACGTCAACTTGCGTTGTTTCTCTTAGTAGGATGAAAATAATCTGTTATTTAACGGTGATTAAATTCTATAAAGAAAGCGATCAAAGAACGCTCCCTTGGTAATCGCTGGAGCGGTCAATCAAACAGCGCGAGTTTATCAGTGACTGAGTTCTGGACTCGCGCCGAAACTCCGGTTTTATTCAACGAATCTCTTAACTATCACGTTTGCACTGTTAGTTATGATGAAAGCATTCATTAGTGTACAGAAACTGAGTTGCAATGACGAGATCACTGCTTTCATGCGCTCAACATGTCTGTGATCGGCTACAATGCTCATCACTGCAACCTTTCATGCCACGATCAAATTATAATGCCATAGATCTAAATGTAATGCAACACTTTTCACGATTAGTTAACCATGAGAGCTGTAATAGTAAAAACGCTCTAAAAGAGAAAGTAATACTTAGCTATTTCAAATGGAAAAACGTTAGCCAATCACAGCAGTGGGCGTTAACACTGAACTCACAGCAGACACGCCCCTTAAAACAGAGCGTTCAAACCAGAGGGCTAAAATCAGGGTAGGAAAAATGCCTTTTATTTCTAAATTATAACAATTTTTGATGTAAAAAGCATTCTAACATTATAAGTGAACCCCAGGAAAAACCATAAAACAATGCAGTTCATGACCTCTTTAAATCTTACTTTTATAGACTTTTGTTAGGAGTGGACGATGACCAAAATCTCATATCACGATACAGCAGGGCTCCAGACTCACATTTGAGAGCAGTGGCACCAGCGCCACTAAGTTCTACAGATGCTGGCTGAAAATTTATCATAAAAATCAATTTAATTGTTTAAGTGCCGTTACTAATAATATTACATGTTTGTTTATTGGAAATGTAACAGTGAAGCACTGAGCTTGAATTGATATGCAGATAAAATTAACTTTTATTAACAACAGTAATGTGCAAAAACCTTTAATATTCTACTCTTTCTAAATGTCCCATTGTTCTTCTATAGTATCACACTGAACTGACCAACAGCTTCAGTGATACTAAAAGGAGCACTCTTTACTTGTTTTCTGTGTAATTCAGTCTTCAGTTTTTGTTTTTCATGAGACTTTGGCCACATACTATCTTTTTTTCCCCTCGTCTCAAGAAATAACTGCGTAAACACGAAACCACTGAAAGCGACTCAAAACGATGTAGTACACATGCCAGACCAGTATGTGGCGCTGTAATTCTGCCACAGAAAAACACTAAAAACGGAGAAGAGTTGTAGCTAGAAGGGGTACAGCAACAGTCGGAAGTGAGGCAAAATCTCACGATAAAATAAATAAATTTGCTACTTACCAGATTGTGTTTCATTAACGCCTACACCTACCCCAACCCTACCTACCTTTACAATAATGCAAATACAGTAATTAAATGACGCAATATTGATGTGTGTATGCCCAGTGGCCGTAGCTGTATCCCTTCTAGTCTTTACCGTGCGGGACGTGGTGTGATGACATCACCGTTTCACAAAATGTACGGATTGGCTGTATACACGAAAACGCAAGAGTGTCGGTTTCAGATTTATCCACTCTGGGACCCGGTTTTAGTCTCCCATAGCGCCGGATCCGTCTGGACGAAACGCTGATACAATACAACATTTTTACGTATACAGCTAAACGCGTCTCCGCGTGGACGGGGCCTTTGTGACTGCCTACTTTTTTCCATATATTAAGGAGTTGAAATAGCTAATAATAAGTCAAATAAGTGGTCCTCTGCTGCCATCTACTGTTTATAGTGGCAATTTCATGTCTTTTTTAAATAAAAGTGCTTGTTTGCCAAAGTGTGTTTTCCTACACCTTTAAACTAGTAGCTTTATAAATCATCACATTAAAATTGGATAATATTTAGAGCTTTTAAGTGCTGGAAAAAGTGTGAAGCACTTGAAAGCCCTTTAAAAGTGCTTTATTTCACTCTCAAAGGTTGTACGAACCCTGAGATGAATAATGTTTAAAAAAAACAACACAACATTCAACAATTTCTTCCACAATACCATGTGGTGTTACTACATTAAATCCATGGTGAATGTTGGTGATTTGTGGACTGAAACCCCTGACCTTCATTCATGGCTCAATATTTCTCCTGGTTTCCACATCAGCGCTGTTTGATCTGATATCTGTGGTTTATAACAGAGAATTCTGCGCCGAACGCTTCCACTAGATCTCACAGTAGCGATGCTATTAACCCTTGTGCATCCTTATGGACATTTTTGGCTTTTTCAGTTTTGTTTTTTTGATAACTTTGCCTGTGTTAATGCTAACTGCATAAAATTTGCCACAGGTGCGTATTTTTAATTGGAATTTTAATATTTCACCCATTTCCTTTAATAAATAAATAAATAAATAAATAAATAAATAAGGCTTGGCCTATAAAGCAAATACTCACTTTATTCCTGTTTTTTTTTTGCTTCTGCATATTATAAAGACAATTGGATAAATTATGCAGCTATAACTGTGTGGGTGTGTTGGTATGGATGTCAGAGAGTGGTTTGTATGTGTGTAATAAAAAGAATTGTGTGTGGGTGTGC
Source organism: Coreius guichenoti (assembly GCA_039654105.1). Lineage (NCBI taxonomy): Eukaryota > Metazoa > Chordata > Actinopteri > Cypriniformes > Gobionidae > Coreius > Coreius guichenoti. The sequence continues at coordinate 38,273,062 of CM077184.1, forward strand.
GTGCGCTTGTAATATTTGAGAGAGAAACACTCAACTGTACTGTAAATCACAAATCCAAACACTGTATCAGTGGAGTTTTGTTAATTGGGAAACTTTGGCACTGCGCCCAAACAAACTCTGACTGAAAGCTCATTTGAGATATCAACCTCAAATTTGGAACAACTTTTTTAGATTTATGGCTTTGATTTTCTAGCAGTTTTAGAGTTCAACATGGTTCATAATTTTGTTATATAAAATATTCATAAACTTAAAACTCTATAACTTTTTTTTTGGTTTCACTTTTTAAACTTTTTGACTTCAATAATCTGCCAAGGGCCTTTAAAATGAGACCAAACTTAAGTTTGTGCTCGCAATATAAAAATTATGACATGGACATTTTTGTCCTCTACGGACCTATGTGTAACTTTTAAATTTACGCACAAGGGTTAATTCTGTGGTGAATTCAAATGCTTTCTCACTGGATCTTCTAGCGCTGTGTAGTAACGTTGCGGCGTGATCGAGATCGGCCCGTGTGTCAGCTTGCGCTGCACTGTCTATTATTGCGCCGAGCTGAGAAGCGGTCCGCGCAGCTCAAACAAATAGCGCCGCTCCGTTCCGTTTGATGTTTCTCATATGCAACAGAAATGGCAGCTCTTATCAGTTGGGCACCGTGATGGCACCAGTGCGGCCCCTAAAACAATATAGCCGCACCAGCAGTTAAAAAGCTTGCAAAAACCATTTGGTCACAGTCTGGAGCCCTGTACGAGTATTTTTATTTCATAAAAATAAATGGCATTATGTGCGCACGTTTCAGGTGTTTGCGTCAGAAGCGTCTCAAACTGCCGCATATACCGAAATTAGTTCTCTGTCGCTGCATATTGTGCTTGAACAGTTTAAAATAATGCTTTGTAAGGCTTGCGGTTTAAAAACAAGTTAAAAATGACAAGCTTTTGTGACGGCAGAACATGACAGATAATCCAAAATCTCTACTGGTTAAGTCGGTTTATCATGTCTACCGGTATATCGCCAACCCCTAGGCTGAACAGTAGCAATAAATTGTTTAATTGATTTTAGATTCTAGACACCGGAGTACAGACAAACTCACAGCAAGAGGACTGGACATGCGCTCCAGGGACTGTAAGATGCGTCTCGCTGTGGCGCTGGTCACTCCACAGGGTTGAGCTCCAGCCGGCTTGGCCTTTATCTGCCTCCTAACGGGAGGCTGCGGAACCAAAGACAGAATACAGTGTTAGTCAAAAAGGAATGAAACTAACAAGCAGCAATCTAAAAATGCCATTTCACGTTAAGATTATAGTATTGGCATTATTGATCAAACCTGGTAAGGAGTAGCCGGACGTGAACGAGCGTTTCTCATTGCAGCAGCTCCTCCATATGTGGTCTTCCCTGGGTAAAAGGGCGAATCCCCCAACTGACTGGAGTTCAGCACTGAACTGTTCAACACTGACTATAAGAGAATAAATATGCATAACATTAATCTCCATCCCAGTAAGGACTACAGCCATTATGACAAACTTGGACATTAAAAAGGACCCTTAAAAGAAAAGAACACTGATTGCTGAAAAGCAGAACGCTCAAAAGTTTGGGATTGGCAAGATTTATTACTTGAGCCTTCAGTGTCACGTGAACGATCAAAAATTATTTTAATATGCTGATTTGGTGCATTTATTTTTATCAATGTTGAAAACTGTGATTCATTTGAGGATTCTTTGACGGATGCATTAATTTCACATAAAATAAATGTTCATAATGAAATGTAATGCATTCTTGAACAAAATTAGTAATCCCTTTAAATAAATAAATTCTTACTGACTCCAAACTTTTGAATGGTAATGTATATCAGAAATAAATTAAGGGTGCTCCGATTGATCGGGCGCGATCGTTATTGGCCGTTAATAGCTTTATATAGTTATATAGTCGATCGGTGGTCCCTATAAAGGCTGATCAGATGACGCAAAACTCGTGAGGCAATTTTTCTACGCACAGCTAAAATTGCTTTGCTACATTCACCGGGCTGGCAGTTCTAGCAGGTGTCTGAAAAGGACAATAAATTTGCAATGTCTTTGTGGAGAGTGGAGACATTGCAATGAAAGCAACCCTACAGCAAGTAACTAGGGCTGTGCGATTTTAGTGCACTTCTTTCCTTCACAGTGGTGCCAATCGTTCCTCCCTAAAAACCCAAACTTAAATGTCCAAGTCAGCTAGAACAATCTACTGTTGCTAAACTGCAGGACATGCTCGATAATAAAAAGGGAGTTATTAAAACTGCATTAAGCCACGAAAGTGATACTGATCCCCCAAGCGGCTTTCTTTGCGTGCGCTCCGAGACGGAGAGGAATACAGACACGCAAGGTGAACTTTGAGCTTTCGTGCCTAAATGGTTAAATACAAACAGAAGTGTGTTAATGCCCGGCTTGGTGAGTATTCGCATAAACACCGTCGGTATTATGAACACAAACAGTTGGGAATGTTGCATGTGTAAAGCCAGGGACACACCAAGCTAGAGCTGCACGATTCTGGATAAATTGAGATTGAGATTCTCCCACGATTCTGAAGAAAAAAAAAAAAATATTAGACAACTAAACAAAATAAGTAATAAGTAGAGCCCGACCGATTTATCGGTCTGCCGATTTTATCGGCCGATATGAGCCTGTCGCAGATATATCGGCATATACGCCGCAGATATGCCACTGATATGAACGCGCGGCCACGCGTCTCACAGCGCGCGAATATTCACACAAAATTATTTTTACTTATCGAGTATCATTGTAAACATAGTCTGTTGTGTCTTACGTAACCGTAAACAAAATTTGGCAGTCACCGCCAGCGTTTTTGGTCATTTTCACAAGTTTCATGGCCCACAGAATATCTTCTTGTACGAATATCTGAACATGCAATATATCAAAAGAAAGAACAGACCCTTTGTTTTATTCTACCTTCATGCATTATTTTTTTTTATCAACACTTGAATGAGTGTAAGTTTCATGAAAAATTGAGAAACAAAGCTGAGAAAAATCACAACTAACTTACATCCAGATGGGATTCAGAACAATGATCAAAACACAAATGGAGTAGATGGAGTCCATCAGCTTGTCCTATAGCTCGTCCTGGGTCGACATTTCATTCAATAACTTTAGGCAGTTTTGATTTATATGCTGTTTAATGTTGATGATCATGTTATTTTTTCATATGCATCTGCTTAAAAGAGATCGCTCGTTCCTGCCTCTTCTTCACCTGTGTTTTAATCAGGAGATTCTGTACTCGTTCAGGAGATTTGTAATAGCGCCCCCTACCGTATAACAATGAACATACGGAAAAATCTCAATGGCAGGGAAGCGTTCTCTCATAAGACGAGACAACAAGAGACACAAAAAAAAAAAAAAAAATACTCACGGCTCGACAACTTTAATAAGGGTTAATCTATATTTATACAGTGAAGACTATGAAGTGATATGACATTTGATTATTTCTGTACCTGAAAATCTAGTTTAGACCTATATGAAAAACCTGAAAAGAACTGTTCATTTCATTTATATGTTTATTCTGTTGTATTTATGAACAATGTATATTACGTATATACTCTTATATATACACACACAGTACCAGTCAAAAGTTTGGACACCAATGGGAAAGTGTGTCCAGACTTTTGACTGGTACTGTACTATAATATACACAAAGAATATCGGCCAATATGCAGTGTGATGATCTTACTTTAAAAGGGTAACCAAAGTCTTTGGTTTAAAGCCTGTTTCAAGTCGCAAGTGTCAGTGGAGCGTGAGCAGCGCGTGTTTTCGCTGCTCATATCAATGAAAGAGCATTCACATCGGAAGCGTGACGGCCGACTCTCATTCATTAACACGGGCAGCTGAAAAAATATGCGCTGCTGACGCTTGCGATGTGAAACAGCCATGGTAACAGACAGCGGAATCGTTGTCATTTAGAAATAAGATCGCATGGGTGTTTGAATCGAGATCGTGATATTTTAACGATTATTCGTGCAGCTCTACACCAAGCCAACAGTCAGCCAACATCGTGCCGTTTTTGAGCGTCAGCGAACTTAGTTTTTTCGGTGTGTTCAGCACTGTTGGCTCTAGTCAGACGACCTTTTTTTTGTGGCCGATTCAACATGTAGAATTGGTGTTGGGCTGTCGGTGAGAAAGAGAGAACTCTGATTGGCTGTTCAGCTTAGCGAATGAGTGCACGAGAATAAGAGCAAAAGTGATGAAAGCGAGCAAGTCAGTCAAAACTGAACAGACAGAAGGCTGTTATAATTTTACATCTTACCTGAGCAACACTACGCAAATATTTTCATAATAACATGAGCGGAGTCGAATAAAGAATGTGATCAGCGTGATTGATATTTAAAACGGTAAGAAAGCGCTGCTTTGTTTATGGCTTGTATACCTGCAGTTTTAGTTTTGCTTTCCCTTTCTGAATGACGAATATAGACATATCTGTTTAAATAGACAGTTATCTCCTTCACACGCAGGCGCGTGTATGCTAGTCGACAACACAGTCGGCTTTCATCAGCGCTAGTTCTTTGGCTAGTTGGCCTATAATTTATTTTGGTGATCGATATCGGTGAACGGTATTGGCCAATGCTGCTTCCAGTGATCAGTAATTGGTGATCTGCCCCTAAAATCCTGATGGGAGCACCATTAAAATAAATTTAAAAAAAAACCCTATTAATCTTGACAAAGGTTCTCAGAAGAATATGAAGTACTTACTGATGAGGAAGTGCCAAAGACTGAGAGGTTGAAGGCTGGTTTCTTGAGCCCAGTATGAGCTGGCTGCGATCCAGAGTGGGTGCGTTCAGACTCTGGGGACCAGAGGAGCGGCACAGTCTTTGACGTGGGCACATCTGTAAGAAGATTAAGCCCTGCTCTTAGTTCTATCTATACCTAGTCTAAGACTCCAATGAATATTGCTGTCTGAACAACTCAAATGTCTGGCAGCACTTATCTATTGGATCCTGCTCAGAAACGTTGCTCACCTTTATCAGATGCACGTGATGAAAAGCCACTGGTAGTCGAGATGTTGTCGTCCTCATGCTGAGAGCTGGAGTCCTTAATCTCTTTTACCAGGGAGAAGTTGGAGGTTACAGCAAAAGGACTCCCTGAGAAGGGCGCTGTGGACGTGGAGGGCTGGGAGAAGAGAGGGCTCGGGCCGCCTAATGCAGGAGAGCCATCCAGGGACGGGAAGTGCAGGTGGGTACGATTGAGCGGGGGTCTCGAAAGAGCTTCCTGGAAGTTCAGCGATGCTCTGCTTGTAGATGGTTCTGAAAATAAAAATTCAACATTTCAAGACAAGGACACTGCCTTAAAGTAGCTGTGTATTAGAGCTGCACAATTCTGGATAAATTGAGAAGAAAGAAAAAAAATTCACAATTGTGGTTTAAAACGGAAATCACGATTCTGAATAGACAACTAAAAACATGTAATTTACTAGCGGTTCTGACAAAATGTTAATTGCTGAAGTAAATTGGATTTTTTTGATTGAATAATTCAATGACTCACTCGTACAGACTTCACTTTAGGGATGTTAGCGATTAATCAACGATCTATTAATTGTCGATAATAAATTTAATCGATAAAACTTATCGATCGTCGATGAAGCTGCTTAAATCGCATGCATTTCAAACAGCAATGCACAACTAATAATGACTATGATTGGGACTGTCATATTACATACAATATTGTTCTCTTTATAATGTTAATAAAACATTGCAAATTATTTGGGTTTAGTTGCTGCTTCAGCCATAGACTGTTTCAGCGCGTTGCTCCAGGAAGAGCACATCCATCAGACATTCTGAATAGCACGTAACTTAGTTCAAGTTCACTTGTGTATTCGTGTCATTTTGTGCAGATATATTGTATATATCTGATTTATCTCATATAGGAAGTGATTGAGTTAAATAATCCGCTAGCAAAGGGCTTCAGTTTACGTGTTCATTCAGCGCACGCAGCACAAACAGCAATGCACGACTAATAATAACTATGATCGGGACTGTCATATTACATAACATTAAAGAGAACACTATTTTAATAAATCGTGAATTTATTTAGTTGCAGTTTTCAGCGCATTGTTCCAGGAAGAGTGCGCCCACACATTCTGAATAGCAAGCATCTGAGGCGCATTGGTGACACGTTGTATTAGTCGTTATATTTGATTATTAAAGCTGCAGTCTGTAAGTTTTGCCTCTTTGTCGCCATCTCTGTTTGAACCATGGGTTGTGAATCGGCACAGCTCCTCAGTGCGGAAGAATCTAATGTGTATGTGTGGGTTGTCTATCAATGCACCAGTTGTCAGCGATGATTGTTGTTTTGAACTTTCTGGATTACAAGCCGCCATCAAAATGACGTTTAATTACATTCCAGCTGCTGTAAGAAGAGGCCACAAATGATCCGCCACCTGCAGCATCCACACACACGATATGTATACAGACGTGACGTAATGATGAACGGCGGAACCTTGTATTTCCTGCGGAAAGCTATTAGTACCACTCAAATTATAACATTATTACAAGCTTACCATTGTGAATCGGGCTAAGGTAAGGAGATCATTTTGAACACTGGCTGGTTATGTACTTGCTCAAATTGATTTTGGATCATTTTTAACCAAAAAAGGTACGGACTGCAGCTTTAAATAAGTAATTTAATAAATTATCAATCACATCAACTAATTTTACAAGCATACTAGCCCTTTATTTAGACTAAAAACCCTCCTTCATTTTGTGAGGAACATGGTGTTTTGAGCAGCTTTTGCATACCCTGTCATGCTGTTGGCTATAAGCCACTGCTGTAGATACATATTGCAGTATAAAGGCTAACGATTAATCGATCAATTGATCGTTAATTTAAACGACAATCAATCATGGGAATTTGTGTAAATTAACATCCCTACCTCACTTGTTTCATTACTGGATGAATCAGCATTTCTGAACAAATCTAAAGACCAAAACAAGTTTAACAGTCACTTGTCACCACCTACTGGTGTAACGATGTAATTGATACAATCTTTATTTATCATTTAGGAATAAGATCGCATGGGTGTTTGAATCGAGATTGCGATCTTCTAACGATTAACCGTGTAGCTCTTTTGTGTATATAGACAGTTTACTAGGTTTTGGAAATGCACCCGTGCATATCTGCTGGATAGCGTCTACTCATCATACCTGTGTTACTTGTGCTCGGCTCTGGAGAGTCTCGTCCATCTGGGAGTGGGGCGGCTTCATCGTTGCCATTGGGTGGAGGAGCCACGTTGTTCCGCTCCATCCCGACTGCAGCGGCATCACCCTCTAGAACTTCTCCATTCTTGAAGTATTTCTGCAGCCAGGAGGGGACTATGCTCTTCACTGTATCCGTCACTCGACTGATCAGGCCAGGCTGCTGCAGGGGTCAAAGAGACAATTAGCATATCCAGCAGCAACATAAAACCAAGTGCAACACCTTGAAATTAATGCAGATCTGGCAGGAGCCTCAATTTAGCATCAGTACAATTGCAAAGATTAATTTCATTACATTTAAGCAGCAATGCACAGTTTGGACTAAAGGACATCAAATGATGTGACAGTTGCACATTACGATAAATCAAAAGGGAACTCATTTTAGCCTTATTTGTAATCCTAAACCTTTTGGATTTAGGCTAGATTGAACAGTTGACAGACGGAAGTGCTTAAGCTCTTAAACCTCGTAAGTAAAAACAGTTCACATTGCCTTCAACTGATCTACTACCTAGCATGCAGCCACACAACAAATATCCTAAATTTTGATTCATATGTTAACAGAAGGACCGGTTCCCTTCATTTTCACACTGCAAAAGCCCCAAGGCTAGAGAATGCCTGGATTTGAGAGCTTCAGTTGCGGTCTAAAAAGGGGCCCTGGGGACCAAATCACTGTGCAAGCACTTATTGTTCTCTAACAGAGCTCCAGGGTTTGGACACAGCAACACCACAGACTGGATCTTTGGCTGAACGCTGTAAGCATGTGACACACAGGCAGGTGGGGAAGCTAAATAGTCCATTTAGCCTCAACGGAAGAGCTGGGAGAGATTGCGCAATCAAAATGGAAGGCCTTTAATGCTTATAGCAACTTTTGATTTAAAGGGATAGTTCACCCAAAAATGAAAATTAGCCCATGATTTACTCCCCCCTCAAGTCATCCTAGGTATTTATGACATTCTTCTTTCAGACGAATACAATCAGCGTTATATTAAAAAAATGTCCTGGCTCTTCCAAGCTTTATAATGGCAGTGAATGGCTGTTTCTGTTTTGAAGTCCATAAAAGTGCATCTATCCATCATAAAAGTGCTCCACACGGCTCCGGGGGGTTAATAAAAGGCATTCACGAAAGACTGGCGTTTCAGCGAATGACGTAGGACGCAGGCATAGCGTAAGTTCCGGTGACGAATGCGGACAAGCAGAGGATAGAGCAAAACAAACTTTGGTTCTCGTGAGAACTAGCATATTCTCAACGGAGCGTCAAACGCTGGAACACCAGTCTCTCGTGAACGCACGTACAACAGTTAGAGATTACAGTTTGTAAAGATTTAAATATGGACATTTTTCTTACACAAACGCATGGCTTCGCTTCAGAAGGCCTTTATTAACCCCCTGAGCCGGGTGGAGCACTTTTATGATGGATAGATGCACTTTTATGGACGTCAAAACAGAAACAGCCATTCACTGCCATTATAAAGCTTGGAAGAGCCAGGACATTTTTTAATATAACTCAGATTGTATTCGTCTGAAAGAATGTCATATACACATAGGATGACTTGAGGGGGGAGTAAATCATGGGCTAATTTTCATTTTTGGGTGAACTATCCCTTTAACTATAGGAGTGTAATTCATCTTCCCGCCTCACTCGAGGATAGGATAAACAACATGAACGTGAATATGAAACCAGCCGTGTGCATGGCTGGGGCCTCACGCATTGCAACACAAGTCACTTCCTGTCAACAGTGTGTGCACAGTGCAATCCAAGCAATACTGCAAAAATGTGTAAGTTCAACCACACTTTATGCTTCCACTATGATGTCATCTAATCTAGTAAAAACACCTGCATGGATTAGTTTAGTAAAATCATAATTATGGACATTTTTCTTACAAAAGACATGGCTTAATTTCAGAAGGCCTTTATTAACCCCCTGGAGCCGTATGGAGTACTTTTATGATGGATGGATGCACTTTTTAGGGCTTCAAAATCTCAACCCCCATTATATAGCTTGGAAGAGCCAGGATGTTTTTTAATATAACTGTGTTTGGCTGAAAGTCATATACACCTAGGATGGCTTGAGGGCGAGTAAATTAAGGGATAATTTTTATTTTTGGGTGAACTAAACCTTTTTGGTAAAAACACCCACTAGACTAATATTTTTAAACATGTTAATGCAATACAAAAGAATAAGTTTCTGAATCCCACACAAAGAAAGAATGAGATTAGAATAGACAAACTCCATATTTTGACAGCTCAAGATTAACAAGTTTTTAAAAGGCACAATGTGTAATTTTTCGACCCGCTAGAGGTCGCTTATTCAAAACTAAGGCGTAGCTTGACGACGCGAATCTTTTATTCTGCCGCAGACAAGCGCTTTTTCTTCCGCTCGTGTTTGTGGGGTAACGCAGTGCTGTTTTATCATATTACACACATTTGAGTGTGTTAAAGTTATGTTATAATGCTACTCTGTACATTCGCTCTGCGGCGACTATGAGACACGTTCACGTGAGCTAGATCGATATTAGGCATGGTAAAACATGGTACTCACGGTAAATCAAGAAAACCAGATTTAAACAATCAGACTAACTGTGTTGAGCTGTATAACAATCATTAGTTTTCTGTTGATGAATGTCTCCAAACAGTTGCTCACCTGTCTAATAAAACATATATTAAAGCGTCTTCGGTGTTTCCATGGTTTCTACAAAATAAAACCAAGGGTAACGCCGGTATGATGTCACTGATAGGCGACGCACGTACACAGTCCGTGTCCTGGTTAAAATTGCTTATTTCTCTGAATTTAAACATTTTTGGAAACATTTGGGATAATGTAAGTGCACAAGTCAACAAAATATATAACTGTTCTAGTGGTTTTGTATATTCTAATCCAAAAATCTTACATATTGTGCCTTTAATGGCCAATATGAATTATTTTTATCATGTAACGTTAGCTGATAACCAATACGCAGAACCAGTTTCCTTTCAATACAGAAAGCTAACAAATTACACAACCATTTACAAACTAAACAGAAATTATATATTTATATTTTTTGTTAGACAAATAAATGCTGTACCTCTCTAACCTATTTAATTTGCCTAAAACGCAGGCTCATATATCAAGGGAAATGATTTTCATACTACTAAAGCTGGGAGCAAAATATACCTTGAGATAAGACTTAAAACATTTCTGCTCATAGAACAAGGAGTTAGTCGCTTTTCATAAAAGGTTTCCAGTGTGTGTGAGGCTCAGATCCCTCAGAAAACACGCCACGACACGCACACACTCATCCCGCCTTTCCTCAGGATGACAAACCCAGTGCATTAACATTAACCTGCGATTTCCCATTTACACCAAAACATGTACCAGACTCGCTAATCACATCCAATACATATCTAGACTTAGTAGAAGTGAAGAAAACGGACAAAAGTGCTCTGAAGCTCAAGTTACCCTCATGTGGACCATCTGAGCGGCACATATGAGTGGAGACGAAAGCGTCAGAGTATAAAGAACTATTTATTTATAGTATAACAACATTAAAATGCCGTTTAAATGCTCTTATGTTTGTTCAAATGTACGCGTTCTTGTTTGACGCCGGTGTGCGCCGCCGCTAACGGCTAACGTGTTGTGTTTGAAACACGTTCACGCGGGTTGTCTGAAAATTAGTAGAACACATTCAAATCTCGCCTTTCTAACGCCACATTTCGAGCATTTTCCTAACCGAACGGCTGTGTCTCTCCAGTCAAATGAGTTAACGGTATTGCGGTGACAGCGTTGAGACCGTTTGCTGAAGGAACGTGAACAGGCCTGAAACAGGCCTCAAAATGTCTCCTGCTTTACAAAAACAAAACCCGCCGCCAAACCACCGGCCCGGTTTAAGCTAACAACCGCTAAAATCCTTGTCATGGCGACTAGGGCTTCGTTTTATTTACCTGTTTGCCTTTGGCATACGGTTTTGAAGCGATGTGATATCTTCTTGATCTGATTTTCCCTCCTCCTGTCGCCGCCATGGCTAACTAGATTGAGTCTGCTCAGTAGCGCTCCGCTGTCACAGCGCAGCTCTCCAATATACCATCAGCCACTTCGGCGCTGGGGTTTATGGGAAATTGAGTTCGGATATACACAAACGCGTTCAATATTGACGTCAGTTTGTAGGACAACTGGCCGTGGGTTCGGGAATGTTTGGGTTTTTTTTGATCGGCGGATATGAGTAAAAAAAAAGTGTCTGTGGTAAGATAAACTACAGAGTCATTGCTCAAACGTGAATTCTGAATTTAAACAGACATTTAGTCATAAATAGAATAAAAATAATAATAATTATTATTATAATTATTATTTTACACATTTCTTAAATGGCATGTTGGATAAATTATGAAGAAGGGCAATATTATCCCCAGAATCTCCTTTTCTTCTCCGAGATGAACTGAAATTTCCACTTGAGTTCCTCTCTGCTAATGATAGTAATAAATGTTAAAAAAAAAAAAAAAATATATATATATATATATATATATATATATATATTAAAAAATAAATGATAAATAGATAAATAAAAAATAAATGAATGAATTTAAAAATAAAACAAAAAAATAATAAAAAAAATAAATACATATATAAAAATAAATAACAAATAGATAAATAACAAATTATAAAAAAAATAGATACATAATAAATTAAACAAAAAATAAAAATACATAAAAAATAACAGATACATAAATTAAATTAATAAATACATATTTAAAAATAAATAAATAAAAAATAGATAAATAAATAAAAATAAATAAAATACATGATAAATAGATAAATAAAAATTAATTAAAAATGAAATAGAACATCATAAAAAATAAATAAGATAAATAAAAATAAATAAATGACAAATAGATAAATAATAGATAAAATATAAATAAATAGAGTATTTAAAAAATTAAATATATAAAATATATTAAAAAATTATATATATAGTTTATAGTTTATATCAGATTCATGATTGTAAACAATAAGTCATAAATATTTAGTGAACCCGATTCCACGTGCTCCTGGGTCAGCATCCTTATTGGAACAAGATTCTCGACAACCAATCAGATTTAAATACTTTGTGTATTTTTCTAAAAAATATACAGTAAGGTAAGCAAGCCAACATCAGTGCAAAATTTGTTTGAAATAACCAGATATAACATTTTCCCCCAAATAATAATTAAACAATTACTAAGAAGCAAAGAGACTTCAATTCAGTATTTTATTTGAAAATTTTACTCAACGATACAGTATAAATGTATTAAGAAAGTGAAAATAACATTTCTTCCTGTCCAACCATTCATATACACTGATTAAAAACTCATATCACACCTCATTGCTCCATATAAATCACATTAAAGGTTTGAAATAATCAGATATGAGAATACTGCTGTGGCAGATTCAAGTTTGACATCACATAACATGCTGATCCATACAGAATTCATGACTAGAAATCTTAAGTTATTTTAGGGTTTGCTGGTAATCATTATTGGATTCTGCATAACTAACAGTTTGGGTATTGCTCAATAATTTGGTCCACGAAAAATTGAATGCAAAACAATTAAATAAGGCAAAAAAACATGTGATAGTACCTTAATATAAGCATACGTTACCATTTAGTATTAGTAACACATGAAAAGAAAATCACTCGTGACTAGGAATCGCACAAAATCCCTGCAAAATATTTTAGTTTCATTAAATGTGGGTTTTGCAAACATTAAAGCTACATCAAAAATTGCAATGCATAAATGCATAGTCATTTAAAGCCCTCACAGAGAACACATTATGGGTCTAAAATCATTTATGCATATGCCCGCACATACTCACATAAGATTAATCATCATCACTCCTATCACAAAAGAATATACAAAGAAAATTATAAACGCATAGAAAAAAAATTACACCTTTTCATGTTCCCAAAAAAGCTGAATCATATTGCATTTAAATAAATCAACAGCTTTTCTTAATGCAAATGCCTCTCCTTCGATCACATACACGGTTTTAATGTAAAAGAGCAAATATAAGAAGACTGAAAAAGCTGAAACATCTGTGCCGAGATCATACTGCATTAAAACAAGTGCTTAAAGTCAAAAGGGTTTTCACAAAAGTAGAGCTTGTGTTTTTATACTCATGATGACATGTTGCATAAAACTTCTTACCCTGATCAATGCATAAATATGTGTCAAAAGACAAGGGCAAGTGGAGAAAAATGTGCAAAATTTAAGACAGGGCTTGGTCTGCATTAACAATATTGGTAATAAGAACAGAAGTTGCATAACGCTGCCAATTGCAAACATTAACTGGCTCATACACTTCAGACATTTCTACATATGAACCACATCAGTGCCATTAGAAAGTGTGCATCGTGTCATTTACCCTAAACCTGGCACACCACAAATCCTCGTTTCCTATGAGTGCTATGAAAATAACTCTGTTTATCCATCAGTCGCTCTTTCACCCCTTGTGCGTTCAGGTCCATTGAGAGATCATCGGTCTCTCGCTGTGGTCACTTCTTGCCGCTTGTTCCATTGATTGATTTGTTTTTTCCAGAACCTCCTTTTCTTCTCCGAGATGAACTGGAATTTCTACTGGAGTTCCTCTCAGCTAATGATAGTAGTAAATGTTAATAAAAATAAATTAATTAATTAATTAAATAAATAAATACATAAAAAAAATGTATAGATAAATAATAATACATTAAATAAATAAATAAAAATAAATAGATAAATAAATAATAATAAAATAAATAGATAACTAGATAAATAAAAAAAAATACATAGAAATAAAAAATAGCAAATAAATAATAAATAAAATAAAATAAATAAATAAACAAATATATAAATAATATTAAATAAAAAAATAAAAATAAATGCATTAAATAAGATAAAAATAAATACATTAAAAATGAATAAATAATACATAAAATAAATAATAAATAGATAAATAATAAGTAAATGATAACTAGATAAATAAAAAAAATTAATACAAAAATGAATAAATACATACATAAAATAAATAAAGATAAATAATAATAAATTAATTAAATAAAATAATTTATAAATAAAAAATAAAATGATAAAAAGATATAAAATACATAAATTAAAAATACATAAAATAAGTAATAAATAGATAAATAAAAATAAATAACAAATAGATAAATATAAATAAATAAATAAAAACAGATAAATAATAATAAATTAAATAAATGATAACTAGATAAATATAAAATAAATTTAAAAAAAACAATTGTGTGTGTGTGTGTATAATATATATATATATATATATATATATATATATATATATAAAAATTAGTTGTTGCTTAAAAATAAGCTGTTTTAATTTCAATAAATGTTTTTATTGAACATTGGGGAGGTAGAAAAGGCAAATAATGAAAGGAAATTCCTGAGCATGACTATACTTCTAAACCTCATCAAAACAATCCACTTTAGGTATTCCATCTCTTTTGGAAACCCTCTGAAACAAATCAGATTGTATGTTACCTTTGGCGGTTTCAGGAATGTGGACATCTGGGTCGATGAAGGTGCTGTCGTCACAATCTGTGATATTCTGTGAAGGTGAAGAGATTATTATATGCATCACAAACCAGGTAAATAACCCCAGACTCGCACTAAAACCCTGAGGAAATTATCATTAATGCATCATTGTGGCTCCCTCTCTCTAATGGAAATAAAATTGTGAATGAGCAGTTGACAGCACAGTATACATTCTTGTTGAAGAATCCATTATTTCACTGAGGATTTCAGCATCTCTCAGCACATCATGATATGGTAAATATGATCGATTTACCTTCAGTCTCTTCCCATAATTCTGCTCGTACCAAACCATCCCATTCAGACAGAGAAAAGTAATGAAAGCCTGGAAGGTGGAAAGAGGAAGTGTGTATAAGAGAAAGAACGACACCACACACACACACACACTGGGATCCAAAAGTCTGAGAAAATGTTTTATATTATTATCTGCATAAAGCAAAAAGTCGAACATGAATTTCAGAACGTCTTTAAATGATCAAATAATTTGCTTATTTAATTAGTGAAGGACCAAATAGTGAAGAACTCTAAATGTTATACAAATATTCCGTACTTTTGAATATTCTAAAACAGGGGTTTTCAAACTGGGAACATGTAAAATTTAGAGAAAAAAATTAAAACATTGAAATGTGCAAATAAACTAATAAAACAAATCATTATAATATGTATGTATTAATAAATAATACAAACCCGATTCCAAAAAAGTTGGGACACTGTACAAATTGTGAATAAAAACAGAATGCAATGATGTGGAAGTTTCAAATTTCAATATTTTATTCAGAATACAACATAGATGACATATCAAATGTTTAAACTGAAAAAATGTATCATTTTAAGGGAAAAATAAGTTGATTTTAAATTTCATGGCATCAACACATCTCAAAAAAGTTGGGACAAGGCCATGTTTACCACTGTGTGGCATCAACTCTTCTTTTTATAACAGTCTGCAAACGTCTGGGGACTGAGGAGACAAGTTGCTCAAGTTTAGGAATAGGAATGTTGTCCCATTCTTGTCTAATACAGGCTTCTAGTTGCTCAACTGTCTTAGGTCTTCTTTGTCACATCTTCCTCTTTATGATGCGCCAAATGTTTTCTATGGGTGAAAGATCTGGACTGCAGGCTGGCCATTTCAGTACCCGGATCCTTCTTCTACGCAGCCATGATGTTGTAATTGATGCAGTATGTGGTCTGGCATTGTCATGTTGGAAAATGCAAGGTCTTCCCTGAAAGAGACGACGTCTGGATGGGAGCATATGTTGTTCTAGAACTTGGATATACCTTTCAGCATTGATGGTGCCTTTCCAGATGTGTAAGCTGCCCATGCCACACACACACTCATGCAACCCCATACCATCAGAGATGCAGGCTTCTGAACTGAGCGCTGATAACAACTTGGGTTGTCCTGGTCCTCTTAAGTCCGGATGACATGGCGTCCCAGTTTTCCAAAAAGAACTTCAAATTTTGATTCGTCTGACCACAGAACAGTTTTCCACTTTGCCACAGTCCATTTTAAATGAGCCTTGGCCCAGAGAAAACGCCTGCGCTTCTGGATCATGTTTAGATATGGCTTCTTTTTTGACCTATAGAGTTTTAGCCGGCAACGGCGAATGGCACGGTGGATTGTGTTCACCGACAATGTTTTCTGGAAGTATTCCTGAGCCCATGTTGTGATTTCCATTACAGTAGCATTCCTGTATGTGATGCAGTGCCGTCTAAGGGCCCGAAGATCACGGGCATCCAGTATGGTTTTCCGGCCTTGACCCTTACGCACAGAGATTGTTCCAGATTCTCTAAATCTTTGGATGATATTATGCACTGTAGATGATGATAACTTCAAACTCTTTGCAATTTTTCTCTGAGAAACTCCTTTCTGATATTGCTCCACTACTTTTCGCCGCAGCATTGGGGGAATTGGTGATCCTCTGCCCATCTTGACTTCTGAGAGACACTGCCACTCTGAGAGGCTCTTTTTATACCCAATCATGTTGCCAATTGACCTAATAAGTTGCAAATTGGTCCTCCAGCTGTTCCTTATATGTACATTTAACTTTTCCGGCCTCTTATTGCTACCTGTCCCAACTTTTTTGGAATGTGTAGCTCTCATGAAATCCAAAATGAGCCAATATTTGGCATGACATTTCAGAATGTCTCACTTTCAACATTTGATATGTTATCTATATTCTATTGTGAGTAAAATATAAGTTTATGAGATTTGTAAATTATTGCATTCCTTTTTTATTCACAATTTGTACAGTGTCCCAACTTTTTTGGAACCGGGTTTGTATAACTGATATAATTAAATTGACAGAATTTGACATTTATTCTGTTTTCTAAAGACTTGTCATGAGATTAATGACAGTTACTTTGTCATATTTTACGTTTCTCTTCATGTTTTTACATCTCACAGTACACTGACGGTGGACAGAAAAAAGGATACAGATATGTAAATATTTTCCAGATAATACCGTACACATTTCTAAAAATTGTATTGTGTAAATTGATCTTTAAACATGATTATGTGGGAAAGGGGAAAGTTTGAAAACCCCTGTTCTTAAATGATTTAATTCAGATTCAATGTGATCTCAGACACTGTATATACTTCACAGAAACACACAAAGTCTAGTCTGTAAACATTCAGTGTGTAAATTACAGACGTATAAACGGACAGAATAAACACGGTCACAGTATAAGAACGTAGCCAATATTTGTTTAAGATTCAATATCTGTTAAGGAACACAGCTCTATTACAAATGTTCATTTTAAAAGATAATAATATTTTAAAAATTACATATAATAATCAATATATTTGTAATTATACTAATATATATATATATATATATATATATATATGTATATGTATATGTATATGTGTGTGTGTGTGTGTGTGTGTGTATATATATATATATATATATATATATATATATATAAATATAAATGAATGAATAAATATAAATGTATAAATAAATAAACATGTATAATAAATAAATAAATGTATAAATAAATATACATATTTATGATAAAAATTATGAATAAAAGAAAAAACACTCACCAAACACAAAAGCCAAAGGACAACATAAAGACCCTGTGTTTTTGAGAACAAGTCTTGTCCAAATTTGACACAAGCCAGAGCCTCCAGGAAAGCAATGGCCCTATAAGGAAGAACAGAATCACAGACTCGTAAACGCAAATGTTTTAAAGCACTGAGCCGAAGAGTACTAGGACACTTAAACCTGTACTTAATATACGACTGTCTTTGACATTTATTTGTAAACAGACTTTCAAGCAAAACCTTTCACAATTACTTTAAAATAAACAAATATTTAAATGACAACTTGAGATCTTTACACAGTTATGAACCTGAATTGAGCTGAATAATGACACTATTGTCTTGCTACAGATTAATTCTGTTGCTTTCCTGTTTATTATTGTGAAGCTGCTTTGAAACAATTTATTGTATGCTGACAAAACAACAGATATACTGTTGAAAATTAAGGCACAAAATGAGATGATATTTAGCTATGTATGCAATGGAATAAACACATTACGTATGACTTTATGATATTTTAAAGAATGACTGAGCAAAACTGTTGCAATGTTAATGGGGTCCAAAAGCGGTGACTTTTATTGCGTGCACAAAAAAAAGAGAAATTTTCATAGAACAGAATTTTCATTTTTAGTTAAACTATTCCTGTCTATTAAAAGGGTCCAAATACTTTTAGTTGCATTTTAGTGGCATCTTCCAGGTTTTATGAAACCCCACTCTAAAACATGCTGGGTTAAAAACAACCCAAGTTGGGTTGAAAATGGACAAACCCAGCAATTGGGTTGTTTTAACCCAGCGAATGGGCTGTTTTAACCCAGCGGTTGGGTTGTTTTAATCCAGCAATTGGGCTGTTTTAACCCAGCGAATGGGCTGTTTTAACCCAGCAATTGGGCTGTTTTAACCCAGCGAATGGGCTGTTTTAACCCAGCGAATGGGCTGTTTTAACCCAGCGAATGGGCTGTTTTAACCCAGCGATTGGGCTGTTTTAACCCAGCGATTGGGCTGTTTTAACCCAGCGATTGGGCTGTTTTATCCCAGCGAATGGGCTGTTTTAACCCAGCGGTTGGGTTAAATGTTTGCCCAATCTGCTGGGTAGTTTTATTTAACTCAACTATTGTTTAAAAATTACTGTATTGCTTAAAATGAACCCAAAGTATGTTGGAAATTAACATTTATTAATATGTTTAATAAATTAACATTATTAATAAGTTTAATGAATAATAATTAAACAATAATAAATTGCTTATTGATAAATGTTCACCTTTTGATTATTATTGTTGCCTCTAGTAATTATGTGTATGATTTTTAATTTTGGGTTCATTTTAAGCCAGACATATAGTCATTTTTAAACAATAGTTGAGTTAAATAAAACTGCCCAGCACGTTGAGCAAACATTTATCAACCGCTGGGTTAAAACAACCCAATCGCTGGGTTTGTCCATTTTCAACCCAACTTGGGTTGTTTTTAACCCAGCATTTTTTTTTTAGAGTGCACGTACACAAAACTTTCAATAAAATAAAAAAAATACTTTGTGTGTGTTTAAGGCACAATGGCAAACCTCTATAAGCATTTTAGACTTGTAGGATTTACAAATACAACAGTGAGGTTTGTTAACTCTAAGACTATGTAGGAATAATCTGGCAAACCTGGAGAAAATGCCTCCATTGTTTAGAATCGAATGGAAAAAGAAAGATTGTCAGGACACAAATCAGCTGATTCTGACAAAACCAGCTGTGGTAAGATGGAAGTCAATAGTTTATTAAACCTAAACCTATGCAATGTATTAAATGTCTCTGTATCTATACCAGTGTGAGAACAGTTTTTATCAAAAAAATCAGTTCCCAATTAAACAGACAATTATGTCTCACATGCTCGCTCCTCGTCCATACAATGAAAGTCAATGGGGTCCAAATCAACATTAGACCCCACTGACTTTCATTGCCCATGTAAAACACTCAGAATATCTTCTATGTTCCACAGATATGGTTTGAAACAACATGAGGGAGTGTAAATAACAGAATTTACATTTTTGATGAACTATCACTTTAAGTCATCGTCTGTTGCTGATTGTAAGAGCCAAAACATCCAAACTGGAAAAACTACTGCATAAACTATAAATTTCACATTAGATAAATAAACATGTACTTACCCAAAAACCCAACACTGTGTTCCAACCCTTTTGCACTGTGTGTCTGTTAGATATGCGTAGTATTGCCTAAATCCAAACAATAAGTCATATGAGTTATTTGACACCTCTGGCATTAAACAGATCAATGGATGAATGTATAAACACCTGCCAAACATCATTATCCAAAATTAGTTATTTAGAATGATTATACGGCTGAAAGAACGGAAATCATCATCAGATCACGCAGCACAATAAATAATATTTCCATAAATAAAAAACACGGAGTGTCTATTTACACCAAGTGCAAATAGCACGCCTTGTTGCCGTAGTCAGTAAAGCCTAAGGCTCATGGATCTTGGTTTTGACGCCATTGGTTCGAATCCGCCTTTTGCAGAGCTCGCTCTTCTCCCTTTTCCCCCATCACATATCACAACGGAAAGGCATTTACTTTCAAATGAAAATGTTCTAAAAGTGGAAATAAAGTGCCTAACGAAATGTTAAATAACAATAAAAGCATTTATTTGGTAGGGGTCGGTGTAGGGAGGGCTTTTATTGTCCTATTAAGGCGGCATCCATTTAATAATTTTAATAAATATAATCATTTACACTCTGTTATTATTGCATCCTGTTAATGTACAACAATACTGAGGTGCAAATAATATGTATCTGCCAAAATAAAGCATCTAATTACTATGTACACAAGAACTGCTACTTTTACATGGTGTAAATAGAATATATCACTCTTTTCACTTAGTGTAAATAGAATCTATCGCTAAGAAAATATGCTATTTTCACTTAGAAAATAGCCGCTGCCAGTAAAATAACAGGCTCTCTCATGATCCTCAGTTCTTGTTCTCATGTCCTGCCTTTCCAGGAAAGCTTTTGTTTTAGTACAAACTGTTTTAGTTTAAACATTACTTGTTTTAGGAAGTCTTTAGGAAGTCTTGATTGTGTTTTTGGGCTCTACTAGAGCAGGTTTTCCTGCTTGAATGTTGATTATTTTCCCGTAATTGTTGCGGCTCCTCTCTTCCCAGTCTGTCAGTAACGCTCTGTTTAGTTCCTGTCTCTATGTAGCCCCTCCTTCTGAAAAGCACAATGTGCTCTGATTGGTCGGCTGGAGCGGTGTGTTGTGATTGGTCAAACGCTTCCAGTGTGTTTGGGAAATGCTCCGTCCCTTACCATAACCACCAGTTTCAATACACTACTAACTAACTCAACCAGGCCCCGCCCCTTTATTCTGCGTATGTACAGAGAAAGGTTTGTTTCAAGGGATTATGCTGGAACACAGATAAAGGCAATTGAACATTACCGCACTGTGGGGGCCGTGATGATCCCAATGAAGAGGATCCGGCACCAGCTGAGAGGATGAGAGGCCTGGAATACGAAGATGTGCTTCAGGAAAAACGTGTTCAACTCTGTGAGCTGTTGGGAGGGAAAAGACAGAGGATAAAAGTGAGCAAAACCCAAAGATGCATAAACGCTGAATATGTGATTTACGACCAGTACTGTTTATTTACATCCTTTTGGATGTATTGGGCAATTTCATATTTCATAACTTTTTTAGAGCTTATGTAACAGTATGAAAGGCGACACACGATAAAAGGCATCTTTTCCGTGTTAACCAGAGTTTTTGTCCTAACCAGCTGCGATGGCGATTTAAGACAATTCTATTTTAGAAATGGTGACGTTGTGGCTGAATGATAATAAGTATGGCAATGATAATCTCAGGTACTGATTATGTGCTTTATTTAATGTTAAAAGGGTTTAATGTGAGTTTGAATATTACTTCGTGTGACCTTTATAGCCTTACTAAAAGCGACATGGATAATTCACCTCAGAAACAAGAACGTTCAGACTGTGAACAAACAAGTGTGTTCTATGATGGAGATTGTATCAGTCACTCAGTATGTATTTTAATAATGTTAAAATTGCTCTTGCAGAGACTCTGCCCACACGCTCTTCTGATTGGCTGTGATTTTGGATTGATTTGGTTGTGAGTGCAGTGCTCTTTCAGAGAGACTCCGCCCACACACTCTTCTGATTGGCTGTGACTTTGGTTTGATTTGGTTGTTAGTGCAGTGCTCTTTCAAAGAGACTCCGCCCACACACTCTTCTGATTGGCTGTGATTTTGGATTGATTTGGTTGTTAGTGCAGTGCTCTTTCAGAGAGACTCCGCCCACACACTCTTCTGATTGGCTGTGATTTTGGTTTGATTTGATTGTTAGTGCAGTGCTCTTTCAGAGAGACTCCGCCCACACGCTCTTCTGATTGGCTATGATTTTGGTTTGATTTGGTTGTGAGTGCAGTACTCTTCCAGAGAGACTCCGCCCACACGCTCTTCTGATTGGCTGTGATTTTGGTTTGATTTGGTTGTTAGTGCAGTGCTCTTTCAGAGAGACTCCGCCCACACACTCTTCTGATTGGCTATGATTTTGGTTTGATTTGGTTGTGAGTGCAGTACTCTTTCAGAGAGACTCCGCCCACACACTCTTCTGATTGGCTGTGATTTTGGATTGATTGGGTTGTTAGTGCAGTGCTCTTTCAGAGAGACTCCGCCCACACACTCTTCTGATTGGCTGTGATTTTGGTTTGATTTGGTTGTTAGTGCAGTGCTCTTTCAAAGAGACTCCGCCCACACACTCTTCTGATTGGCTGTGATTTTGGTTTGATTTGGTTGTTAGTGCAGTGCTCTTGCAGAGAGACTCCGCCCACACACTCTTCTGATTGGCTGTGATTTTGGTTTGATTTGGTTGTTAGTGCAGTGCTCTTGCAGAGAGACTCCGCCCACACACTCTTCTGATTGGCTGTGTAAGGTGTGTAACTGATGCTTTATCAACTCTCGTGTTCAAAAGTTTGGGGTCATTAATAATGGTTTTGATCATCATCAGAAAAAGTGTATTGCTGAAGCATCACACACCTGCCATACTATCATGAAGAGGTAGATTCCAGCCACCCTCTGAAAAGAGGATTTGGGGTCAAACCAGCGCACATACGTCCAGCTGGCTGGAGTGAACTGCATGACGGCCCGTTTCAGCTTGCCTGAGGTGGTGTGGATATCCCTGAACACATACAAAACACTGCTTTAGAATAATCCTGTAACACATGAACACCCTAGTGCACCACCCCAGTGACCTGCAAACCCTGGATCGGCTGATACAACGAGAATGTAGGGCAAAACAGGTTTGGAGTTAACACAGATAGCTAATCTCTATATCTGAACACAATGTAATCATGGAAGGTATGAATGTGGGTGTGTGTAACTACTGCAAGTTAATAATTATTCTCACATGCTTACCTTTTATATAGGTGATAGGCATTAACGGTTAAGTGAGTGTAATTTCTGCCACACTAGTGGCAGTAAATGGAATTGCATAAACAATGACTGTCCATAATATACTGCTCTGTTTAGTTCCATAACCATAACCAGTACCATAACCGCCAGTTTCAACACACTACTAACTAACTCAACCAGGCCCCACCCCTTTATTCTAAAACTCAAGACTACAATGAAAGCGTTTCAGGGAGTTCAGAAACAGTGTCAGTGACAGAAATAGTGACACTGATATAGAGAAGAACTCCCGCTGGAGGAACTCAAATCAAGCGGATGTGATTAGACTTGTTTTCCTGTTTGTTCATGTGGCGTTCAGCATAAAGCCTATTACAAGTGTTGGTTTCAGACACAGATTAATGGTAAAAAGAGCTTACTTGATACTGGCCCAGTGGTAGGTACGCATCTCTAAAAAGCGACACACTGTCATGCCAAGCCAAATCCCCCCTCCATTGCACAACAGGATGTCAAGAATGACTTGATCCCACCAGCACTCGGCAAAGTTTGGCAGGAGGTGCATAAAGAACAACTGAATGAGGAAGAAAGAAAGAGAAGAGAGAGGTTATATTAAGCCCTCTAACAATCCTGGTGGTTTTCACTGCTCAACTCTGAGAAATCAGTGATAATGAGGTCACCTAATGGTCTGTAAATCTGGTTTTAACTCATAATCAAGCTTGCCTCAATCAATAAAACCCCCAGTCATAAATACAAATTATTACTCCATACGATATTATCAGGGTTTTCAAAGTGTGCATTCAAATTTCCTTTACAGTAATTCTTGCAGATTACAAAGTATGGAGTTCTGAGGAAGTTGCATAATCAGCACTATTGCATCAGCAGCTATTTAATTTCAAAGGAATTCAATTGGGAAAGACACCCACCCACTCATGAATCAAAAATCATATCCAAAAAGCATTTACAGATAGACTAAATATTCCACTTTTATTCAGCAAGGATGCATTAAATTTATCAAAAGTGACAGTAAAGACATTTATAATGTTACAAAACATTCTATTTTGTAATGCATTTAAAAAAATTCTGAAAAATGCATCATGGTTTCCACAAAAATATAATAAGCAGCACAACTTTTTTCAGCATTGATAATAATCATAAATGTTTCTTGCGCATCAAATCATCATATTAGAATGATTTCTGAAGGATCATGTGACACTGAAGACTGGAGTAATGATGCTGAAAATTCAGCTTTGATCACAGGAATAAATTACATTTTAACATATATTCACATAGAAAACAGCTGTTTTAATTTGTAATAATATTTCACAATATTACTGTATTTTTTGATCAAATAATGCAGACATTAAATATTAAATACATTAAAAATTAAATATATAAAGTGCATTACCTCTGTGAGCTCCCATGTGATGCTGATGGTCCAGCAGAGGCCGTAGCTGCGGATGAGCAGAGCTTTCATAGCCCAGCCCCAGAAATGACCAAAGGCAAAGATGTCAAAGTGACTCATGATGCGCTCCCACGTGATCACGTGACAGTTTACCGCATACTCCTGAAAAAAAGTGGGATTAAAATAAATAAGTCAAAGGACTGTACAATAAGCACCAAAGCTGTTCTTCCCTTTGTTAAAACTTTACCATCACTGGAGATTTGAAAACTGACACAATTTAGGGTACAGTGCAAATCAGATACAGTGAGAGACAGTTTGCTTTCAGGGAAGGACATGAAGCCTGATGTCAATGGACAGAGATTCAACTAATCCTACTGGCTGAACGTTTTACAGAAAGCTGGCATTATCTCTATACAGTAATTAATCATAATTCACTGGATTAGAAACACACACACATAAGGGAGGGTTTTAAACTACACAGCTCAGACATTATCTAAGTATGCCGTGACCACGATCAGCTATAAAAATTAATACGATTGTCATGGAGCCATAGACAAAGATGATATTATGCAGGAAATCACAGATTATATGACACTGAACCAGGGTTATTATCGTGGAATAAACTATTTAAAACATTTCTATTAATTGAAATAAAGCTGAAATAAAATTTTAATATTAGTTAAAAAAACTAAAACTAAAATTAGAAATGTTGCCTTGGTACTAAAATTATTAACTGGAAATAAATAAAAACTAAAATGTACTAAAACTGAAAGAAAAATAAATTAAACCTAAACAGCAATATTTAAAACATGAAAACTAAAAATATAAAAATAATAGCCAATTCAGAATATTAATAAAACTTTAATAAAACTAAAATAGCACTGCATTGAACACACTCATTTATTTATTTATTTATTTATTTTATTTACTCATTAGAGCACAACAGTCGCTTCCGGAAGTAATTCATAATCCATTCACTTTCTCTTTAGGGAAAAAGATTTAACGATAGCTTATAAACCTTTCAAGACAGCCCTACTGTGAGCTACGATGTTGTTAATCGATGGTATTTGCTTTTGTTGAAGATATCAGCCCACATTATTTCAGCTTAGTTTTTAAAATAATTGCATTTAACAGTGGAATTTGTGGTGAAAAACTACATTACCCATGATGCTGTACAGAAAATTCCACCAATCAGAGAGTTGCCACAAGCAAAACGTGCCAAGAGAGTTCTTTAGCTCTGCCCACTCTCAGGAAGCACTGCGAATGACGTAATTGAGTCTCCCAAGGAAGGAACAGTGGTAAACCGGCGACAGGGTCATGGGCGGCCAAGGCTCATTGATGCACGTGGGGAGCGAAGGCTGGCCCGTGTGGTCCGATCAAACAGACGAGCAACTGTAGCTCAAATTGCTCAAGAAGTTAATGCTGGTTCTGATAGAAAGGTGTCAGAATACACAGTGCATCGCAGTTTGTTGTGTATGGGGCTGCATAGCTGCAGACCAGTCAGGGTGCCCATGCTGACCCCTGTCCACCGCCGAAAGCACCAACAATGGGCACGTGAGCATCAGAACTGGACCACGGAGCAATGGAAGAAGGTGGCCTGGTCTGATGAATCACGTTTTCTTTTACATCACGTGGATGGCCGGGTGCGTCGCTTACCTGGGGAACACATGGCACCAGGATGCACTATGGGAAGAAGGCAAGCCGGCGGAGGCAGTGTGATGCTTTGGGCAATGTTCTGCTGGGAAACCTTGGGTCCTGCCATCCATGTGGATGTTACTTTGACACGTACCACCTACCTAAGCATTGTTGCAGACCATGTACACCCTTTCATGGAAACGGTATTCCCTGGTGGCTGTGAATGAATGGAAAAAACACTTCCGGAACCAATGCCACTGAAAAAGTGGACTCCTCTGTTTATATTGTAATGTAAATAGAGTTATTTAAAAAAAAAAAAAAAAAAAATGAGACTCTAATGAAAACCAAGGATCCATGGTGGAAAATAATACCTGGACTAACATATCTTAATATAAAAGATGGTAGAAAACACACAGAAGTAAGAGATGCTCAGGTGCTCTTTGTGAATAAATAATAAGCCCGGAGTTTTGTTATCATTTATATAAAACAATGCAATGAAATATTTGTCCTGGGATATCATATATAGCTCACCATGATATCTGCTTCTCGTGTGGCGTAACGCAGATTTGGGTCGAGCCAATACAACAGCGTCTTCACCTGATCCAGGTTCAGGAAGATGAGGAACACCAGGAAGAGGAAGTAAAGGACACTGAGACCTGAAACAAAAACGCCAATAAATCAAGACATTGGAGGTCAAGTCAACAGAGCTGCTGATAAGTAAACACAAAGGAAAAGACTCACCAAAAACCATGCGCCATATTGCAGGATGTGGTCTTGTAAAAGGACCTAAAGAAATGGGGGAAAAGTAGCAATCAAATATATTAAAGGGATCATGTCGTTCCTATATGTATGATTTACTTAGAGAGGTTTAAGTAGATGCCTGAGCTTTCATTGAGAAGATATGAATATTTGTGTTTGTGTTCCATGGAAGAAAGAAAGTCACATGAGTTTTGAAAGACATGAGGGTGAGTAAATGAAAGCACTCAGTTAAAGACTATTTGTTAAAGCAAACGAAGAATGACTGTACCGTTGGGGAAGGCAAGAATACTGATAACAAGAAAGAAAGAGACGACCAGCAGGAGACCCACACGCAGATTATTATCAGAATCGCCATCATCCCTGCCATAATAAAAACATGATGTACAGATAACATATCAGAGCCATGATGTCATGAAACCGTAACCTTTCATAATGTCACCAGACTTACTGGCGTGGCAAAAGAATGGAGAATCACATAGACCAGTGTTATTGTAAAGTCACTGACACTAGTGGGTCAAAGAAATACATAAATGAAGAAGAAAGCCAAAATATTAAATGTCACAGATGTATATTTACTGAGTAACCCACTGTTTTGAAGAGGGGGATCAAAATGAAACGATTTCACATGAGATTTGGAGCCAAATTACAGGGGTGTAAAAATGACTTTAGAAAGATGGCAGCATCATTATTTTATTTTTACACAGAGATTGGTAGATATATTAGTAAAATCTGTTGACTTTAGCAATCTTCTTTGCATTATATGCCAACGGTGAGAGTTCAAAAATGGAAAAAAAGCACTTTTTGTGTTTTTTGCCCCAAGTTTGCATGCCTGTTACTCAAAAAGTATTAAAGATCTCTTAATATCCTCATAGATTCTGGTTCTTAATAAACTTTACTTTTGGTATCTCCATTTTAAAGGCCCTCGATGGTTCAATTCCAGAGATATGGAGATCTTAATGCGGCTCCATGAGTAAATTTTACAAATTTTTAGTGGTCAAAAACCAAATCTTGGCTCCAAATCTCGTGAAAATTGTCATTAATTTGACCCCCCTCTGCAAAATAGTAGATTACTCGGTAAATATACAGCCATTACATTTAATACTTTGGCTTTCGGCACTGTTTTTGTTTGTCTTTCTTCAGAAAAAAATATTACCAAGATTATCTATTAAATCTATTAAGCCAAGGAAGTTTCCGAAATTTGGTTGATTTGACATGGAAAGACCCTAGTATATATTTTCCATTTTTATTTTAGTTCAAGTTTTACTAATTGTGTTGTTTTTAAAAGTCTGTATAGGTTTTTATTTATTTTTATTTCAATTTTAACTTTAGTTATTTTAGTACAAGTTAAACTAAATAAAAAAAATTGCCTTGGCAACTAGCCATTTCGGTTAACATTTATTCTATTTCATGTATTAATAACCCTGACATAGACAAGTTTATATAACACATAAACATGCATGAAGTCATTCAAAAATACAGTGAAAATTCCTGAACTAAAAAGACATTTTTGATGAGTTTTTGTGTGGCTTAAAGTGAAAAATTACTGTCCAAATATTGAAATAATAAAACAATACATATTTGTATTACTTGTTTAAATAAATAAGCAGCATTAAAAAATAATAAGCAATATTATTAGGTTTTAGTGGACATAATATTTTATTCAAAAGCTTAAAATTGCGGCCCTTAGGTTGTGTGACAATCAAATAAACTCATTTAAATTTTTAAGTATTTCAAATCATTTTACGTCCAAAAGCAGTTGTTACACACTGAACTGCTTTGGCAACACTGTAACAAAATATCATCATACCATTTAAAACGTGAAATAAGTGATTGTCTCGTGAGATGCTGTCAGTCACGTGCTGCTGACTGACAGGTGTGTGTTCTGTTTACTCACCTCGTAAACGCAAAGTACATTATGCTGACGACGGTGAACGACAGTAAAGTAATGGTGTGCGGTTTGTAGAAGAAGTCAAGGGTGATATCCTCCACTTGTTGCTCGTTTATCATCCGAAAGTGAAGTTTATAATTCGCATCATCTTTACTGAGCATCCTGGACCCCTGACTGGGCGCCATCGTGAATCTCATCCAAACTGAGAGAGACGCTCCGCTCAGTCGGCGCGTCAGGGTTCCTCTGACGAACTTCACCCAAGTTGAGTGGGTCGAGTCGCTCTCACCGCTCTATCTTAGTCGACTTCATTGGCTGAGTAAAGGCAGAAGGCTATAAGAGCTTCTCCCATTTGCAGGGCTCTATTTCAGGCGGGGTTGCTCAGGGCTCGTGCGTGTTGACTGGAGGAAAGATGAGCGACACTACCATCTCCTGGCCTGACTGCGCGCGCGCTCGCGAGAAGCGGATCTGCTCTAACGGATTTATGATGGGGAAGTTCAGAAGTTCACGTTAGAAATGTTCTCTGTTTGTTCTTCATCTGATTCAATCCAGTCTAAAATCAGTTTAATCTAATCTGAATCTAAAACCCAAATCTAATTCAATCGAATCCAATCACTAAAATGCTGGGTTGTTTTAACTCACGTTTGTGTCAAATATGGACAAAAACAACCGTTGGGTTTTAGAATTTTATTTAAAAATTAAAAATGGATTAAAAAAATTTAAACAATGTGTCAAATATGGACAAACACAACCGTTGGGTTTAAAAATGTAATTAAAAATTTGAAACAATGGGTCAAATATGGACAAACACAACCGTTGGGTTTAAAAAAGAATTAAAAAATTGAAATAATGTGTCAAATATGTACAAACAAGGTTTTAAAATGTAACTTAAAAATTTAAATAATGTGTCAAATATGGACAAACACAACCGTTGGGTTTAAAAAAGAATAAAAAAATTAAAACAATGTGTCAAATATGGACAAACACAACCACTGGGTTTAAAAATTTAAATCAAAAACTGAAATAATGTGTCAAATATGGACAAACAGAAGGATTTAAAATGTAACTTAAAAACTGAAACAATGTGTCAGATATGGACAAACACAACCGTTGGGTTTAAAAATGTAATAAAAAAAATTGAAACAATTGGACAAATATGTACAAACACAAGGTTTTAAAATGTAACTTAAAAATTGAAATAATGTGTCAAATATGGACAAACAACTGTTGGGTTTAATTTAAAAATCAAAACAACCCATCATTTTTAGAGTGAATTTAGTTTAGGACTCAAAAAGCTGTATTGGCACTATTATAAGCCTATAAATGTGCCAATAAAAAGGTGCATTTTATATTCAATTTCTATGTATTTATATATGTTATTAATTATATATTTGCATTAAATTATTATATTTATTAAATGTAATGTATTTATTTATGTATATGTATTTATTAAGGCATTACATTTAATGTACATGGCAATAGTCTGATTAGTCAACAAAACTAGTTATGAGGGAGCCAGACCTATAATTGTGCCGAAAGATATCTCGGTGTCTTTGCATTTGTGTCTAGGTGACATAAGGATGATCTGTCAAGCCACGGACAATTGTTTTATGACAGGTACGTCATTAAACAGTCAGTTTCCAGTAAATGTAGTCAACACATCACACAGTTAGATCATCATTAGAACACTACTTGATTTGTTGATTTCATTTATTAAAAGCTTAAAAAAAACAATAATTTTGTTTAGCTAAGCACACAGCTATGATTGTGGAAGCGGTTCTTTATAGCAACCATGACCATGCGAAGGCCTAGCTACTGTATATATTAGTGGAATACCTGAGCAAGAGTGGGCGAGAGATTAAACTGCCTGTGAGCTGCATGTCCATTGGGATTATTGTGGTCCATTATGTTGCATTATTACATCTAATTGGTTCCCAGGCTGCCAAAGGATCCACAGTACATTAACCATAGGGGAAATAATTAAGCTTTGTAAACAAATATTCTGTGTTGGAAACATTTAACCACACAGAAACCATCAATTTTGCTGTGTTTGCCTTATATAGACAGATTTATGTTGTTTCACATTTGTCCTACCCTTAAAAATAACATTTTCACAGCAACCATTATTGGTTCCCCAAAGAACCTTCCACTGAACATTCTTAAAAGAAACATTTTTTGTGAAGTGTGAAGAACGTTCTAAAAATCTACAGAACCTTTTGTGGAATGCAAAAGTGCCATGAATGTTAAAGGTTCCCATAAATGCCAATAAAGAACCTTTATTTTTAAGAGTGCAAATGCAGAAATTCAATTTTAAAACATGAAAATGCAACATAATATTTTTTTTACAGCTATGCGAACATCTTACAAAGAATTAAATAAACTATTTCAATATTTATTTCAATGTTTATTGTGTGAAAATTATTTATATCAGTTTCAATATATATATATATATATATTGTGTTGGTCCCCCTTTTGCTGCCAAAACAGCCCTGACGAATTGAGGCATGGACTCCACTAGACCCCTGAAGGTGTGCTGTGGTATCTGGCCCCAAGATGTTAGCAGCAGATCCTTTAAGTCCTGTAAGTTGCGAGGTAGGACCTCCATGGATCGGACTTGTTTGTTCAGCACATCCCACAGATGCTCGATTGGATTGAGATCTGGGGAATTTGGAGGCCAAGTCAACACCTCAAACTCGTTGTTATGCTCCTCAAACCATTCCTGAACCATTTTTGCTTTGTGGCCGGGGCGCATTATCCTGCTGAAAGAGCCACAGCCACCAGGGAATACCGTTTCCATGAAAGGGTGTACATGGTCTGCAACAATGCTTAGGTAGGTGGTACGTGTCAAAGTAACATCCACATGGATGGCAGGACCCAAGGTTTCCCAGCAGAACATTGCCCAAAGCATCACACTGCCTCCGCCGGCTTGCCTTCTTCCCATAGTGCATCCTGGTGCCATGTGTTCCCCAGGTAAGCGACGCACACGCACCCGGCCATCCACGTGATGTAAAAGAAAACGTGATTCATCAGACCAGGCCACCTTCTTCCATTGCTCCGTGGTCCAGTTCTGATGCTCACGTGCCCATTGTTGGTGCTTTCGGCGGTGGACAGGGGTCAGCATGGGCACCCTGACTGGTCTGCGGCTATGCAGCCCCATACACAACAAACTGCGATGCACTGTGTATTCTGACACCTTTATATCAGAACCAGCATTAACTTCTTGAGCAATTTGAGCTACAGTAGCTCGTCTGTTTGATCGGACCACACGGGCCAGCCTTCGCTCCCCACGTGCATCAATGAGCCTTGGCCATGACCCTGTCGCCGGTTCACCACTGTTCCTTCCTTGGAGCACTTTTGATAGATACTTACCACTGCAGACCGGGAACACCCCACAAGAGCTGCAGTTTTGGAGATGCTCTGACCCAGTCGTCTAGTCATCACAATTTGGCCCTTGTCAAACTCGCTCAAATCCTTACGCTTGCCCATTTTTCCTGCTTCTAACACATCAACTTTGAGGACAAAATGTTCACTTGCTGCCTAATATATCCCACCCACTAACAGGTGCCGTGATGAAGAGATAGTTTTATACAGTAAGTTACACATTTGAACATTTATTTATTCAAAAACCAAAATAGTAAGAACTGTGTCTGTTCAGATATTTAGTTAAAGAATTAAAATTCTAATGAAATAAACTAGTGACTAATTAACTTTCGATGACTCGTTTGTTCTGATAGTCACTCGCCAGTATAACCCCGTGTTTTATTCTAGACGAACGTAGAGCCAAGGCAACATAACAGGTTACGTGACCTCTGGAACGGGGTCAGATTTATTGTAGCAACGAACCGTAGCAACGCAGAGAGTCCGTGACAACGACAGTCGCGAGTTCGTGGATCATGTGTTGGAATGTGACAGTGTTTGAGAACTTCACGCGTGTTCTAATAGTTTCCTTTGCGCATCGAGAGCGCGCGCTGTCCTGAGAGATAAACATGGGATGCGGGAGCTCCAAAATCACGGTGGTTGAACCCGTGAAACCGAGCAGTCTGAACGGAAATGAGGTAGGCTTTAAAGTCATTTCATTAATTCATAATGAACGGAATATGAGTGAGTCGACAGTGGTTATAATATGTTTAAAGATAAAGAGCTCTATTTATCCATACAATTTTGATTTTGGATATTGAATATAGTCTGTATTAGGTGAATTAGATGAATAATTAAAGACTATGAAAACCAACCTGTTTTCCATTACTATATATATATATATATATATATATATTGTGTGTGTGTGTGTGTGTTTGTATGTGGGTGTTTGAGTGTGTGAGAGTGCGTGAGTGTGTGTGTGCGTGCGTGTGAGTGTGTGTGCGTGTGAGTGCGTGTGTGAGAGAGCGTGTATGTGTGTATGTGAGAGTTTGTGTAAGTGTGCGTGTGTGCATGTGTGAGTGCGTGAGTGCGTGTGAGTGTGTGTGTTTGTATGTGTGTGTATGTTTGTGTGTGTGTGTGTGTGTGTGTGTGTGTGTGTGTGTGTGTGTGTGTGTGTGTGTGAGAGAGAGAGTGCGTGTGTGAGTGTGTGTGTGTGAGTGCGTGTGTGTGTGAGTGTGTGTGTGTGAGTATGTGTGTGAGAGAGAGTGCGTATGTGAGTGTGTGTGTGTGAGTGCGTGTGTGAGTGTGTGTGTGTGAGTATGTGTGTGTATGTGAGAGTGTGTGTGAGTGCGTGTGAGTGTGTGCCTGTGTGTTTGTATGTGTGTGTGTATGTTTGTGTGTGTGTGTGTGTGTGTGTGTGTGTGAGTGTGAGTGCGTGTGTGAGTGTGAGTGTGTGTGTGTGTGTGTGAGTGCGTGTGTGTGTGTATGTGTGTGTATGTGAGAGTGTGTGTGAGTGCGTGTGTGTGTGTGTGTGTGTGTGAGTGTGTGTGTGTGTGTGTTTATATGTGTGTGTATGTTTGTATGTGGGTGTATGAGTGTGTGTGAGTGCGTGTGTGTGTGTGTGAGTGTGTGTGTGTGTGTGTGTATGTGTGTGTATGTGAGAGTGTGTGTGAGTGCGTGTGTGTGTGAGAGAGTGAGTGTGCCTATGTATGTGTGAGTGTGTGTGTGCTTGTGAGTGTGAGAGAGAGTTTGTGTGCGAGTGTGTGTGAGAGTGTGTGTATGTGAGAGTGTGTGTGAGTGCGTGTGAGTGTGTGCGTGTGTGTGTGTTTGTATGTGTGTGTATGTTTGTGTGTGTATGTTTGTGTGTGTGTGAGAGTGCGTGTGTGAGTGTGTGTGTGCGTGTGTGAGTGTGTGTGAGTGTATGTGAGAGTGTGTGTGAGTGCGTGTGTGTGTGTGAGTGCGTGTGTGTGTGTGTTTGTATGTGTGTGTATGTTTGTATGTGGGTGTATGAGTGTGTGTGAGTGTGTGCGTGTGTGTGTGTGAGCGTGTGTGTGTGTGTATGTGTGTGTATGTGAGAGTGTGTGCGAGTGCGTGTGTGTGTGTGTGTCTTGAAGAAGAAATTTAGATGACAAACTTTTAAAAGCAGTTTATGCAACCGGTCCCACTGGTTTGCTGGTCTCAGCTGGTTTATCCCAGTCAAATGCCTCTACAACCAGTGAACAGACCAGCTTAACTAGGCTAAGAGACCATATCAGACTAGCAAACCATTCAGGCTGTCAGTGTTTTATATGCAAACTGATACGGTGTTATTTTATCTAGTTTGCTGTGGCTCAGGGAGGACCCCGTGGCGACTCTGCCGTGTCTAAAATAACCACAGACAGCGGGGTCAGTCTGGATGCAAGGGAGCCAGCCGTTCTCCCGGGATCTGTCCCTCGACTCCTTCCACCGCTGAGAGGTCAGAAAACAGCACAACCTGAAGCTATTTCACTCTAATTTAACCAGAAACTGCTGGTCGTTCAGAGACATAGGAAAGCTGATCAATAATATTGTGTTTTGCATGCATCGACCTTAGAAAATATGCATCTAATATTTATTTTGTGTGTGTGAAATCTAGCCCAGAGTCCTGGACTGGCCCAAGGAAGCGAAGAGAGAGTCGAGTCCAGTGAGATCCTGGAGCAGCTGCTTATTCAGGGAATCATTCCCGCTCAACCAAAGCAGGGCGGCAGTGGAGAAGCCTACAACATCATGGTGAGGGATTGAAATATTAAACATGTTAAATAATGCTTATGATTCTCCTATTAACATCAACACTCTGAGAGAAGGCCATGAAAACAGGGCACTGTGTGAAGGAATTTTCTGTATTGATTTGTCACGGTTTTTACTCGTATTGTTCGGAAACTTAATGGTAAACTTAATACATGCCTATAATCATTACTGGAATCATCTTTATTATTACAAGACTTTCTGGAATACTTGAATCTGATTGGTCAGTCGTGGCATTCATATTTTTATATAATGCGTTAAACTGTATATTTGACTCTTGGTCCTTGCAACTAATCTCATTTACTAGTTCCATGTCTCTCGTAACAAATTGCATTCTCCTTTTTCTTACATAATAACTAAATTTCAACTTAAATCAATATTAAATCAATATATCAATATATACAACTCACAAAGGCTGCATATATTTTATAAATAATACAGTAAAAACAGTAATATTAAGAAATATTATTACAGTTTAAAATACCTGTTTTCTATTGCAATATATTGTGTGTGTGTTTGTGTGTGAGAGAGTGTGTGTGAGTGTGCATGTGTATGTATGTGTGAGTGTGTGTGTGCTTGTGAGTGTGAGAGAGAGTTTGTGTGCGTGTGAGTGTGTGTGTGCTTGTGAGTGTGAGAGATAGAGTGTGTGTGAGTGTGTGTGAGAGTGTGTGCGTGTGTGTGAGAGTGTGTGCGTGTGAGTGTGTGTAAGAGTGTGTGTGTGAGAGAGTGTGTGTGTGGGTGTGTGTGCGTATGTGTGTTAGTGTGTGTGTGCTTGTGAGTGTGAGACAGAGTTTGTGTGCATTTGAGTGTGTGTGTGTGTGCTTGTGAGTGTGAGAGATAGAGCGTGTGTGAGTGTGTGTGAGAGTGTGTGCGTGTGAGTGTGTGTAAGAGTGTGTGTGTGAGAGAGTGTGTGTGTGGGTGTGTGTGCGTATGTGTGTTAGTGTGTGTTTGTGTGTGAGAGAGTGAGTGTGCGTGTGTATGTATGTGTGAGTGTGTGTGTTCATGTATGTGTGAGTGTGTGTGTGCTTGTGAGTGTGAGAGAGAGCTTGTGTGCGTGTGAGTGTGTGTAAGAGTGTGTGTGTGAGTGCGTGTGTGTGTGAGAGAGTGTGTTTGTGAGAGTTTGTGTGTGAGACAGAGAGTGTGTGTGTGAGAGACAGAGAGAGAATGTGTCAGAGAGAGTGTGCGTGTGTGTGTGTGTGTGTGTGTGTGTGTGTGTGTGTGTGTGTGTGTGTGTGTGTGTGTGTGTGTGTGTGTGTACATGATCATTTCTGTTCCACTGGGACAAACATTATATTGTGTGTTAGATGGATGGCGCTGAGAAGCCGAGGAGCAGACCACCCGCTCGACTCGAGTCTCTGAAAACTCGCAAAGAACAAGAAGTCACGAGGAAGGAAGACATTGAGATGAAGATGAGACAAGTGGAGGAGAGGAGGAAGGTGAAGCACAACTAAATGACATTCATTATTCACTTCCTGTTATGCATTTAAATCACTCAGCTAATGTTCAGTGCTGTATTTGATCTTGCTGTAAGTTGTTTGTGGTTGAGCTGCAGTTAGATTATATTAGCATTAATAAGTACAGTAGTGGCCAAAAGTAATGTCCAGCTGGGAAAAATCTTCAGCCTTTGTTCAAAAATTATTAAAAGATTTTGTAAGCATATTGCACAGTTGTGCTTGGAGTCAATTGTTTTATTTGTGATAATAACGCAATGAAACATGCCAAATTGTGAAAAAAACATGCATAAAAAAACATGCATAAACAAGAGAGAACCAATGAAATATTAATAACTCATTATGTTGTAGTCAATGTATGCTTTTTCCTGTCAGCTTTTTGTTTTTCTGTTTATTTTTAGCATATAAAATAAAAGCTGTAGCTGTACTTTGCATTTTTTGCCAAATAATTTTGTCAGATAAATACCTTCACCAAATTTAGTTTGTTTTTCCTTCATATTTAAAATATATATATATATTTTTTTTTAAATATATTTTTTCCTTCTATTTTGTTGGTTGATTGAAATTGTAGGGTCATTAAAATCAAATATTCCCTCTGGACATCACTTTTGACCACTACTGTATGTCAATGGTTAAAACATCTGTTTTTATACTTTTATTATGTCTTTTTATTCAATTAATTTCATATTTAATTATATTTTTCTTTTGCCTTATTAACCCACCACCAATAGATATTGTTTTAAGCGCTGTGTAATTCTCAATATTCTAAACAATATAACAAATATAACTCATCTTTATTTAGTAACATAGATCCTCTAGCCAGGAATATATTATTGTGACGTGAGCCGTTTCAGAGACAAGAGAGAGAGAGAGAGAGAGAGAGAGAGAGAGAGAGAGAGTAGGATCCAGATACAGCAAACACGTGTGTGTGTGTGTGTGTTTTGAGAGTGTGTGTGTGTGTGTGTGTATGAGAGAGAGTGTGTGTATGCGTGTATAAGTGTGTTTGTGTGTGAGAGACTGTGTGGGTGTGTGTGAGAGTATGTGTGTGTATGCGTGTATAAGTGTGTTTGTGTGAGAGAGTGTGTGCGTGTGTGAGAGTGTGTGTGTGTGTATGCGTGTATAAGTGTGTGCGCATGTGTGTGTGTGTGTGAGAGTGTGTGTGTGTGCGTGCATGTGTGTATGCGTGTGTGAGCGTGTGTATGTGTGCGTGTGTGTGTGTGAGAGTGTGTGTATTTCTGTTTGTGTGTGTATGTGTGTGTGTATGTGCATGTGTGTGTGTATGTGCATGTGTGTGTGTGTGTGCGTATGTGTGTGAGTGAGTGTGTGTGTGTGTGTATTTCTGTTTGTGTGTGTATGTGTGTGTGCGCGTGCGTGTATCCGTGCGTGTGTATATGTGCGTTTGGCGTGTATGTGTGTGTGCGTGCATGTGCGTGTGTGTGTGTGTGCGCGTATATGTGTGTGTGTAAGTGCGTGTGTGTGTGAGAGTATGTGTGTGAGTGTCTGTGTGTATGTAAGAGTGTGTGTGTATTTCTGTTTGTGTGTGTGTGTGTGTGTGTGTGTGTGCGCGTGCGTGTGTCCGTGCATGTCCATGCGCGTGTGTGCGTTTGGTGTGTACGTGCATGTGCGTGTGTGTGCGCATGCGTGTGTGTGTGTGCACTCAGCAAACACGTTTATTTAAACAAACACAACGGAAGTAAATCCAGGCAGAGGCGAGGAAGGTAAAACAAAACTGAAAACGCGCACACGTAACATCCAGACAAGGAACATAGGAAACACTGGGCTGAAACCAGGAACAGGTGTGGGCAATGAGTTGCTATGGCAACGGCGTAAACAAACAAGGATACCTATGGGAACAAACCAGGAAACACAGAAACAATGGGAACAAAAATGCATATTTTTTAAAGAAAAGCATGTGTTTTTAGGAGCGAGAGGAGGACCTGAAGCGCAGGATGAGGATTAAATCAGCCCGACCGCGTGCCGCTGCCCCGGTGAGCGCAGAACTCGACCCCGCCGAACTGCTCCATTCTGAACAGCTTCCCGTCCCAACCAGAACCAAACCGCCACAGACGCCAGTCAACGGAGTCTCGGAGGACCAAAGACTTCCTGCTTCCCCAGAGCTGGAGAATGACTCCACCTTCCAACAGATCGAGGACACGGAGGAGTTTTTTTAGTTTCCTCATGTACATTCTTAGAGTTGCACATGCACTTTCTACATGTCATTATTAATCGTGTTCATTTCGGCACAGGGTACGGCTCAGATCACATTCTGACCTTGGGTTTGACATTATTATATAGGTAAAGAAATGGAAATATGTGCCTAATTAGTGATGCGGTGAGCAGAATAATGATTGGAAGGCTTAAGAATTGGGCATGATATATGTGACAATTTTTCATAAGGGTCAATTTTTTGAAACTGAGATTTATACATCACCTGAAAGCGGAATAAATAAGCTTTCCATTGATGTATGGTTTGTTAGGATAGGACAATATTTGGCCTATTTGAAAAAATCTGGAATCTGAGGGTGCAAAAAAATCTAAATATTGAGAAAATCGCCTTTAAAGTTGTCCAAATGTAGTCCTTAGCAATGCATATTACTACTAATAATAAAGTTTTGATATATTTACGGTAGGAAATTTACAACATATCTTCATGGAACATGATCTTTACTTAATATCCTAATGATTTTTGGCATAAAAGAAAAATTGATCATTTTGACCCACAATGTATTGTTGGCTATTGCCACAAATATACCCGTGAGACACATGACTGGTTTTGTGCTCCAGGGTCACATATAATATATGTATGATTGAGTTGCCAATGAGATATTTTCTTCATACAGCTGTGAGTTTTGAATCTTAGGAACATTATTCTTGCACAACTATATCCTAGAGTTCAGGGTCAGTAAGATTTTTTAATGTTTTTGTAAGGAGTCTCCTATGCTCAACAAAGCTGCATTTATTTGATTTAAAATACAGTAAAAATAGAAAAAAAAATAGAAATATTATTACAGTTTTAAACAGCTGTTTTCTATGTGAATATATTTTCAGCATCATTACTCCAGTCTTCAGTCACATGATCCTTCATAAATCATTCTAATATGATGATGTGATGCTCAAGAAACATGATTGTTTGATGAATAGAAAATTCAAAACAACAGCATTTATTTAAAATATAATCTTTTGTAACATTATAAATGTCTTTACTGTCACTTTTGAATGATTTAATGCATCCTTGCTGAATGAAAGTATTAAAAAAAATCTTACTGACCCCAAACATTTTATGCACAGTTTATTGAAACTATTTTTATATGCAGTCAGATATTAGAATAAT
The DNA here is from genome assembly GCA_039654105.1 of Coreius guichenoti. NCBI lineage: Eukaryota > Metazoa > Chordata > Actinopteri > Cypriniformes > Gobionidae > Coreius > Coreius guichenoti. The sequence continues at coordinate 38,312,871 of CM077184.1, forward strand.
CTGTTAGTTAGATAATCTAAATATTCTTTTAAACTCAGTTGCAATTGTACACCTGCACTGAAGGGAAATGTCCGTCCACACGGTGGCGCTAGCGGGCTGATTTACTCACTGAAACGGGAATAGGTTTGTGTGTGAACAGTGGAAATCTGAGATGCTCTGATGTTTCCTTTGCATGTTAGTTTATCTGTGTAATTATGATGGTGTAACTAGGCCGCTTGCAATTTGCTAATTAGCCTATATAAAACTAGATACCTTTTAAATCTTGTTGTCATCTGTTGTGTGTGTGTATGAGAGAGAGACAGAGAGTGTGTGAGTGTAAGTGCATGCAGTTGTGTGTGTGAGAGAGTGTGAGGTGTGTTTGTCAGTGTGAGAGAGAGTGCGTGTGTGAGGGAGAGAGTGTGTGTGTGAGGTGTGTTTGTCTGTGTGTGTGTGTGAGGGAGAGAGTGTGTGTGTGAAGTGTGTTTGTCTGTGTGTGTGTGTGTGTGTGTGTGTGAGTGTGTGTTTGTCAGTGTGTGTGTGAGAGAGAGAATGTGTGTTTGTCAGTGTGTGTGTGTGTGTGAGAGAGAGAGAGAGTGTGTGTGTTTGTGCGGATGCAAGTCTGTGTGTGTCTCTGTGTGTGTGTGTGTGCGTGAGTGTGTGTGAGAGAGAGAGTGTGAGTGTAAGTGCATGCAATTGTGTGTGTGTGAGAGTGTGAGGTGTGTTTGTCAGTGTGTGAGAGAGAGTGTGTGTGAGTGTAAGTGCATGCAATTGTGTGTGTGTGAGAGTGAGGTGTGTTTGTCAGTGTGAGAGAGAGAGTATGTGTGAGGTGTGTTTGTCTGTGTGTGTGTGTGAGTGTGTGTTTGTCAGTGTGTGTGAGAGAGAGAATGTGTGTTTGTCAGTGTGTGTGTGTGTTTGTGTTTGTGCGGATGCGAGTCTGTGTGTGTCTCTGTGTGTGTATGTGTGTGTGTATGTGCGTGAGTGTGTGTGAGAGAGAGAGTGTGTGAGTGTAAGTGCATGCAATTGTGTGTGTGTGAGAGTGTGAGGTGTGTTTGTCAGTGTGAGAGAGAGAGTGTGTGTGTGAGGTGTGTTTGTCTGTGTGTGTGTGTGTGTGTGTGAGAGACAGAGTGTGTGTTTGTCAGTGTGTGTGTGTGAGGCGTGTTTGTCAGTGTGTGTGTGTGTGTGTGTGAGAGAGAGAGAGTGTGTGTGTCTCTGTGTGTGTGAGTGAGTGAGTGAGTGTGTGTGTGTGTGTGTGAGAGAGTGTGTGTGAGCGTAAGTGCATGCAATTGTGTGTGTGTGAGGTGTGTTTGTCAGTGTGTGAGAGAGAGTGTGTGTATGAGAGAGAGTGTGTGTGTGTGAGGTGTGTTTGTCTGTGTGTGTGTGTGTGAGAGAGAGAGAGAGAGAGAGAGAGAGAGAGAGAGAGTGTGAGTGTGTGTTTGTCAGTGTGTGTGTTTTTATGGTGTGTTTGTCAGTGTGTGTGTGTGTGAGGTGTTTGTCAGTGTGTGTGTGTGTGGATGCGAGTCTGTGTGTGTCTCTGTGTGTGTGTGTGTGTGTGTGTGTGTGTGCATGTGAGTGTGTGTGAGAGAGAGAGTGTGTGAGTGTAAGTGCATGCAATTGTGTGTGTGTGTGTGTGTGAGAGTGTGAGGTGTGTTTGTCAGTGTGTGAGAGAGAATGTGTGTATGAGAGAGTGTGTGTGTGAGGTGTGTTTGTCTGTGTGTGTGTGTGTGTGTGTGTGTGAGAGAGAGAGTGTGTGTGAGTGTGTGTTTGTCAGTGTGTGTGTGAGAGAGAGTGTGTGTTTGTGTTTTTGTGTGGATGCGAGTCTGTATGTGTGTCTCTCTGTGTGTGTGTGTGAGAGAGAGTGTGTTTGTTTGTCAGTGTGTGTGAGGTGTATTTGTCTGTGTGTGTGTGTGTGTGTGTGAGAGAGAGAGTGTGTGTGTGTGTGCGGATGCGAGTCTGTGTGTGTGTCTCTCTGTGTGTGTGTGTGCGTGTGTGAGTGTGTGAGAGAGAGAGAGTGTGTGTGTGTCTCTGTGTGTGTGAGAGTGTATGTGTGTGTGTGCGTGTGAGTGTCTCTGTGTGAGAGTGTGTGTGTGTCTCTGTGAGTGTGTGAGGTGTGTGTGCTGTTACAGCTGCCAGTGATTTGTCGCTCTGCTCTGACATTTCG
>CM077184.1:38320007-38357507 GCA_039654105.1 Coreius guichenoti
AAAGAAAGACATGAACATCTTGGATAAGATGGGGGTGAGGAAATTATCAGGAAATGTTCATTTTGAAGTGAACTAATCCTTTAAAACTAGAGGTTCTGCCAGCAATTGCCCCCATGCATTTCCTCTAAAAACATGTTAAACCAGCATAAGATGGTTGTAGGCCAGCTCAACCAGCTTGGCAAGGCATGCAGACCAGCATAAAATCAGCTTAGGTCGCTTTTTCACGCGTTTGGAGCATTTCTTTCAGTCTGTCACACACAAACGCACATGCATTTACAGAAACAACAACTGTAGTATGAAATGTCTACAGTTCTCGAACAAAGGCACACAGATGCCCGTTGTGCGCCGTCCAGCTGTTGCGCAGCGCGTGCAGTGGGCGTGGGGTCGCGCGTTCGTACCTCCCTCAAAGCGATCTGGGTGTGGTTTAACCGGCTGCTTTTAGGAATGGGTCACACGCACTTTTTAGAAGTCACGTCAGTTTGGAAGAGGAGTTCGACCCACCTGATGATCCTTGGCTCAATCCGCTCCACATTCATCTACCTCTGACATTACACCCATCTGCGCGCGTGCGTTTTATATTCCACAGCAGTCGCTTTTTGTAACTTCTAGTGTTTTAAAGGCGCATTAAAGGAGCGGTACTGTCATTATAAAGCCTAAATTGCACTATCACTATCGTCTTCGCTTTTTATTTTTTTTTGCACTTGAGAGCATTTTTGTGAGGATGCATACCACCCAAAAGGACACCACTTACACCAAAATATTTGTCGGTGGTCTTCCGTATCATACGACGGATTCCAGTCTAAGGAAATATTTTGAAGTGTTTGGCGAAATTGAAGAGGCTGTGGTGATTACCGACAGACAGACCGGAAAGTCCAGGGGTTATGGATTTGTAAGTATGAAGTTGTTGGAGGCTGTCAAACGTAAACACCGTGACACAACACATTTAAATGGCAACTCATCAGATCTAATGAAGCCTAGAAATGTTTCACAATCAAACGCACTGAGTTTATAGGCGCGTGCTTTACGGCTCAAATGTTGTAAAATTTTTAAATTAATTTCTTTTACTGACTGATATTGAAACCTGTGCTGTAAAAGGGACAGTTCACTCCAAAATGAAAGTTTCGTTTACTCACCCTCATGTTCTGTCGAATACGAAACGAGATCTTATGGGAGAGTGTTCCAGTCCCCATTAACTTTCATTATATGGTGAAAAAAGATGCGATGTAAGCAAACGCTGACTGCGACTGTCATTTTGCTTAACATTTTATCTCGTGCTCCACATAAGAAAGAAGTCAAACTAATTTGGAGCAACATGTGGGTGATAATAAACTTTTTTTGTTTTTTGACTGTACGGCCCCTTTAAATATAAAACACACGGAGTATAAATTCAAGCCGCACGTTAATAGTGAGTGAGAATAGTAGTTTGTGACCGAATAAAGTGCACAATTGAAGACTTAATCAGGCTCTTGTTGGCTCAGCTGTCGAGTTTGACTAGAAGCACCCTGATAAGACTGAGTAAACAAGCCAACTTGTAAAGTTTTGACAGTCCACACAGCAGAACTTGGTGGATTTCACAACACAAGCCCTTTGCATGTGTTTTTGCTTAAGTGACCTCTGTCTTTAATGATTTTTTTTTGTTACCTAGATATCCTAAATATGAATAAGCACCAAATAATACACACCATCTTGTGTTTAAAGCCTGATTTGGGGCAGAGGTCATGAATTATGTGAGGTCTACAATGCAACCAAATAGGGGAATTGTTTGTGTTTGTTACCAGAATTAGCCTTGCATTTGTTGTTCAGTGTGTATGTCTCATGCACCACACTTCTGTTTTTTGACCTAGGTGACTATGGCGGACCGCTCCGCCGCAGACAGAGCCTGTAAGGACCCCAACCCCATCATTGACGGCAGGAAGGCCAATGTTAACCTGGCTTATCTCGGAGCCAAGCCACGGGTGATGCAGCCAGGTGAGACATGAAAATAATATTCATGAGTGGAAGCCATTGCACACACCAGTGCCGTTGCTCTTTTACATATTGACACAGTGACTCCCAATATGTTCCAGCAACAGCATAGGCACTTTTCTTTGTTTGTACATGCACTGATGTTTACCCAAGGTTTTCAGTTCTTAAGTGTAAACTGACTGTAAAGGAGATTATAGATGTGATTTAACTGTACTTCATGTATGCACTGACTCCGCAAACTCAGTAGTTTTGATGTTTAACTTCACCTACAGTCATCTTTAGCAGGTTTAGTTGGGATTATTAGAGCCCTATGATTTCCGCAATATGGAAAACGCAGACAGAATCGTGAAAACGGAATTTACTGTATAACAATTTGTCAAATTTTTGATGAATAAACAAAAAGTACGTCAGTACACTTAAATCAAATCGCGATATAGACTAGTGTCTGTGAATATTAAACCGCAAAAATACTATTTATATATGAATCCTGCATGTTCTGCGTGTCTCTGTGTGAATGAATGGCGCAGACACAGGTTAGTTTACCACACACACACACGCTCGCGGTGTTTTCAGCATCTGCTGCCTCACTATATGAGGACATGAATGCATGAACTTCATCTCCAGAGTCACTTCATGAGCATTTTACCGTTTAATTTGAGAGAAAAATCTATCTGTCGTCATATCATAAACACACAGGCAACCCGTCAAAATTAAAGTCCTGTTTAAGAAATTGAGACAGAAATATATTACTGTTGTACAGTACAATTTAGCCATGTCTGAATAATAATAAATATAATAAATTGAATAGTGCTGTCAAATCGATTAATCGCATCCAAAATAAGCGTTTGTGTTTACATAATATATGTGGGTGTACTGTGTAAAATTATGTGCATATATAAATACACACACACACGTATGTATATATTTAAGAAATATTTGCATGTGTATATATATTTATATCATTTATATATAAATATAACACATTTTTCTTAAATATATACATGCGTGTGTGTGTATTCAAATATACATAATAATTATACGCAGTACACACACACACATTATGTAAACACAAACGTTTATTTTGGATGTGATTAATCGCGATTAATCGATTTGACAGCACTAAAATGTAATAATAATAAATTATTATTAAAGCTTTATTTTCTAAGGAATAATCAGTCACATTAAATCTGTTGTGCAGCACTTTGTTTGACAAAACTTTTAATTTCATACGATTAAAAGATAAATTAGGTTTATACATTGATTGCCAGAAAAATTTAAATACACAACAAATGATTTCTGAAAGAAAAGAAAATAATAAAAATAAAAAATAATTACATTTGTTGTTTTTAAAAAAAAATTCAATTAATTTGACATGCTTTTTGATTATTAAAATGTATTTAAAACATTAAAATGGAATCCAGAAAACTTAAAACAGAAAATACAGAAAAATAAAATGGAATTTGAGGGGAAAAAAATAAAACTTTTATAAAAATGTTGTATTTTTTTTACAGCTTTGTTGTTAAATTGTAGAAGTTCCATGATTTCAATTAATTAGACATGCTTTTTGATTACTAAAATTTAATTTAACCATTAAAAATGGATATAACGGAATTTGGAAAAAAAAATAAAACAGAATTTGGAGAAAAATAAAACGGATTTAATAGGGCCCTAGATTATATAACATTAGTAGTCAGAGAGCAGTACTAACATGCCGTTTAATGCGTTTGTGTGCAGGTTTCACCTTCGGCGTCCCTCAGATTCACCCAGCTTTCATCCAAAGACCTTATGGGTGAGTTACAGGTACACCTAGAATAGGTTGATTATGCATGTGTTCAAGGTTTAGCACCAGATTATGACATCTCGGAGGCTTTGACATGTAATTAACAAATGTATTTTAATGCATAGACAGCTATTTCTGAATCTTATTTAATACTTTGATGTTGAGAGAGAGTGTGTAAATGTGTGTTGCGTGTACAGTATGTGAGTTTACACTGGACATCACAGCCTGACTCAATGTTGTCTATCTTTCTCTGGTCCGACAGGCTCGATTTGGGTTAAGATAACTGGTGGTTTGAGGAATAGCTCTGAGAGCTTTGTGCAGATCTGTAGCTACAGTACCTGTAGACTCAAACACACACGCTTGAAAATGGTGATTACAGATGCATGTATGTTGGTTTTATTTTGGTTTGGACTTTCACTTTTTAATAGTACATAGAGCTGTGTGTGCCTTTTTACCGTTATGAAGTGGTGTTGATAGCTTAACTGTGTGCATTTTTTTAATTTTAATGGAAAAAAGGCTGGTTTTGGGGTGCTGAGTTTCCGTGTTGTGGAGGAGTGATGACTTTGCCACGGAGCAAAGTTTGCTTCCTTTTATTTTCCTCACGTTTTTTATTGCTGGAGCTTGTGTTTTTTGATCATTTTTGGTTTGTTTTCACCGTTTGTTGTGTTTCCTGGTGTCTTGTTATTGGAGTGAGTGCCATTTTTGTTTTGTGTGCCGTTGTTGATCCCTCTTCACGCCAAACCCAACAGCCCGACTACAAACTTGCACGTTGCGGTTTTATTTTGCTCACTGATTGGGACACATACTCACCCTTCACCGTCCTCTCCCATCTCCATTGTGTCTGTTCACTTCTCCTTCTCTTTCAGCTCTCGCTCTCTGTCTCTCTTTGCTCTGGCCCTATAAGGCGTCCTGCAGTGGATCCAGAGTCCGGAAGTTTCTCTCTCACTGATGATGTGCTTGTCATCCATTTCTGTAGGAATTCTTAAACCAACCGGACAGTTTAAAGAGATAGTTCACCCAAAAAATGTACTCGCATATTTTTTTAATTCAGTGAAACACAGAAAGAGATGTTCTTTTCCATGCAACAAAAGTGGATAATTTTCTTATAATGCCAAGCTCCAAAAAAAAAAAGCAAAGCATCACAATGTTTGAGGGGGGGAAAAAAGAGGAACTTGTACAATTATCTACTAAGAAATGGCAAGTAACACATTGAATTAAACATGAAATTTTATAGAAGAAAGACCGAAATGGTATTATCTTGTAAAACGTACTCCAATAATCTTTATTCACAACCTTAAAATCATTTTAAGTGTGATGAACAGAGAAATTTAAGTAGTTATTTGATGATAAACTCATGCATTGGATCTTTTGTGTATTTTCAGTTAATAACTTTTTTTGGGTTGGTTTCTCATACAAAATAGATTCAGAGGATTTAAAATGTAGTCATATCGACTATTTATGACATCTTTACGCTGTCATTTTTGGAGCTTGGCATTAAAAATCACAGTGTATGTTTACTATATGGAAATGAACAGCTCATGCATTCTACCTCATTTTATGTTTCTATAAAGTAATACACTTTTTTTTTTTTTTTTTTTTTTTTTTTTTTTTTTAATGTTTTTGATGTTTTTGAATGTTTTCTGCTCACCAAGACCGCATTTATTTGATCAAAAATACAGTACAAACAGTAATATTGTGAAATAATAACTGTTTTAAGATGTAATTTATTACTGTAATGCAAAGCTGAATTTTCAGCACCATTACTCCAAAAGGCAGCATTTATTTGATCAAAAATACTGTAAAAACAGTGAAATATTATTCCAGTGTAAAACAGCTCTTTTCTATGTGAATATATAGTAAAGTGTAATTTATTCCTATGATCAAAGCTGAATTTATCATCATTACTCAAGTCTTCAGTGTCACATGATCCTTCAGAAACCATTGTAATATGAGGATTTGATGCTCAAGAAACATTTATGATTATTATCGATGTTGAAAACTGTTGTGCTGCTTCATATTTTAGTGGAAACTGATGCATTTATTTCAGGATTCTTTGAATATAAAGTTAAAAAAACATTTATTTGAATTAGAAATATTTTGTAATGTTATAAATGGGGTAATCTTGCATTCAATACATCCTTGCTGAATAGTAAAAGTATTAAAAAATATAAATATAGTATATATCACTCCAAAGGCAGATAGAAACAATAGTTTACACAGGCAACTTGACAATCTACTGTAAGATCAGCAGGCGTTCAGTGTGATTTATTAAATCAGTGGAGGATTCCACAGCGTGTGTGTATGCGCGTGGGTGAGTGTGTGTGTGTGTGTGTGTCTGTGACATGCATGCATGTGTTTGCCGTGTTGTGAGCCTTTGCTGTGACAAACAAATGTCTGGATGCCACAGCCCCCTGAGCGAGCCTTCGTCACATGGCCCCGTGCGGCGTTAAGGAAAACAAGCTTCACCATTGTTTTGCACAAAGGCTGTAGTGCTGACACTGCAGTCGCATGAAGCTTTCTCTCGCTCGCTCGCTCTCTGGCTCCGGTCACTGTCACACACTCGCTCTCGGTTTAGGGGGCTGGGCCGCTCCTGACATTTAGCTTCGAGATAAACTCAACAAGGCACAACATGTCACACCTCTCGCCTAGCACCGGTGCATTGTGCTAAAGAGGACCTATTATGGTTTTGTTACGTGTTCATCTATCTTTAGTGTGTAATGTTGCTGTATGAAGGGAGTTCTTCTCTATATCAGCGTCAGTGTTTCTGAACTCCCTGAAACGCCTCCATTGTAGTCTTAAGTTTTCTTCCGGGAACGAACACGTCACAATATTCCTCATTTTAATAATTAATATGCACAATAAAGGGGCGGGGCCTGGTTGAGTTAGTAGTGTGTTGAAACTGCCGGTTACGGTAAGGGGCGGGGCATTTCTAACAGGAACTAAACAGAGCATTACTGACAGACTGGGAAGAGAGGAGGTGCAACAATGGAGAATATGGGGAAATAATGTTTTTTTTGAACATTTAAGCATGAAAACCTGTTCAAGCAGAGCCTAAAAACAACATCAAGACTTTGTAAAAGGGCATAATAGGTCCTCTTTCAGACTTTTCTGAACAGGGGCATCATACTTTGACCTTGCAGCTTTTGGAAAAGGTTGCCAAACGCAGCCAAATGGTGTTGGTAGTCAAATTAGGACTGTGTAATATATGAGTCAGGTTTGAAATGTGCAAAGTCATGCCTGTTGTGCAACTTTCTTTGTAGGGCCATCATCACATATAGGGCCAGATTTACTAAACAGGGCAAATTAGCGTGAGAGCGCAGTTCCAAAAAAGCGCAGATGGGAGTGGAAAGTTCTGCGAGTGACCTACTGACGACACACAAATTAAAGGGGTGGTTGATTGCCCCTTTTTACGAGATGTAAAATAAGTCTCTAATGTCCCCAGAGTGTGTATGTGAAGTTTTAGCTCAAAATACCCCACAGATCATTTTTTATAGCATGATAAAATTGTCACTTTTTGAGGGTGAGCAAAAACGTGCCGTTTTTGTGTGTTCCTTTAAATGCAAATGAGCTGCTGCGCACAGGGCGGAGCTTCAAGAGCTTGTGTTAGCAGCTCTGATTACCTCATGCAGATGGGCAATGAAACTGTTCAGCTTGTTATGTTCAAACTGGAGTCGGACAATGATGGAGAGACTCAAGAAGAAGTGACAACATGTAGAATGAGACAAGACGTTTCTGAATGGATAGTTGATGAATTTATGAGTTAACTATCTTCAAGTCATTGATTAGCATATTCTGTCATGATAATCTATAAATTCTCAACATGGCCTCACTCCCTTTGTTGTGTGTTCCCGGGGGCGGGGTTTATGTAAATTTCAGGGTTAGTGATGTCACTAATCCGGGAGGAAGCTTGTGTAGTCCCTACCAGCCGTTTGTTGTAGTCCTTAAAAAGCGACTTCTGTAAAATAAAATATCTCCCTTTGCTTTGAACTTTGAGCGTCGTAACTTTGCAGATGTTGTTTATGCTCAAACAGCAACATTACACACTAACTAAAGTTAAAAAAAGTCAAATCATAATCAACCACCCCTTTAAAGAACTCATCATTTCCATAATGACCAACACTATCTGGTTTAAGACATGCTTTTTTTAGGCGGTAAACAATGGCGCAAGCACCAGTAAATTGATGAGCGTAAACATTAGTAAATCACCTTGCATGATTAATTTAAATACTCTCCTCCCATAAATACTGTCTGAAAGGGAAACTCCTACAAATGCATATGCAAAAAGTGCATGCCTTTTCAGCGCTAATTGTTCCTCACAGTAGTTTTTAATGCCAAAAGAGGGTTTGCATTGGCGCAAGCTGTTAGTAAATCTGGCCCATAGTGTGTAAAAACAACGTATACAGATGATGATCAGATGCATCTTTCCAATTCAGTCCAAAACGTGCAAGTCTAGTCGCCTTGATCGTGGATGTACAGCTGAGATCTTCACAGATGAGATGACGACCGGTGTTTTCTAGATCTGTAGAAAGAATGTTGACCTCACAACCCTCACTTTTCCTGGGCTGCAATGGTCTATATAGAGAAATGGAGTACTGTTGAGTGGCATAGTAACAACTATTATTTTTAATCTTTACTTTAGAGAACCTGATCATCAGTTCTATGTATAAATCCGTTTTTTCTCAAGTCATCTAGGCTCATAAGTCATGTGAAACAAGATGCATCAAGTGCTCACTTGACCGACAAAGATGCAGAAGGTGAAATCTTTTTGCACTCTAGTAACAGAGGAAGCAGAAAATAGCGTCCACCCCTCGCTGTCACTCACTGGGATCTTCAGCTGCGCTTTATTTAACACTAAAGTGGTTGCGCAAGATTTCTCTCATTTGACTGCTTGTTCAGTTGTATGAATCCCAATGTGCTAACAATAACAGACCAGCCTAATACTGGACTATATTTGATATTTCTGAGTGTGTGGTTTTGTTTTTGTGTTGTGATGCCTGTGCAGGTTGAATGTGTTCTAGAAGTGTGTTTTCACTGTTGTTATTTTGTGTATGGTAGTCTATATTAACACAATCCCTGCTGTCACCTCAGGCTGGCAAGGCATCTATGAAAGATTTCATAGGAGCATCTTTGCCCTGAGAGAGAAAAAGGAAGGTTTTATTTCATTCCTCTCATTTATGGCGTTCTGTGAGTGGTTGTGTTGTTTTGAGTTGATGTGGGTAATACGTACTGTTGCTCTTTATTTCTTGATGCCTGTGTTATGCTTATTTTATTTAATTTGGGGCAGAGGTTTTTTGAGTTTGGTCAGGTTTGATTGATATAATGGTGTGCTACAAATAGGGTTGCCACGATAGAAACATTCTCTCACTTTTTCCATGAAATATTGGACGTAATTAGTCTTAAACACCATCTAATGGTGGAATTTCTATACATGCCAAAGTTGATTTCAGTACAATTTTTCATGAGAATTTCTTACCCTCAATTCTCAAAGTCTTCTATAATATAGTTTAGGGATGCACCGATATGAAAATTTTGGCCGATACCGATAACCGATAATTCTTTATATTTAAAAGCCGATAACCGATAAATCTAAATCCTAATTTTTGAGAGCCTGATTACAAAAACAAAAGTCTTACCATTTAAAAGCCATGTCCCAAACACACAATTATAATGTTCTCATTATAAATTTATGTAGCCTATATGACAGATTTTTCCTAAATTGTATTTTCAGTCATATTTCAAGCAATTCAAAACCATCATGATGAACAGTGCGCATCTGAAGTGTCTCAGCTGAAGGAAATAATCCATTATTTATCAGCTTTAATATATATCTGCCAAATTTTCTTATCGGGCCGATAACGGTAACACCAAAAATGAACATATATCGGCTGATACCGATATGGTGGCCGATATATCGTGCATTCCTAATATAGTTGCATTGACTCATATTTAGTGAGTTATAGGTGATCCCATGCGTTCTGTCATCCCAGAACTCATTTTAAAAGTTCTCACCAGCCTGTTTAGTGCAGACAGTAAATGTGAAAAGCGCTCTGAAAGTGCAGCGGGGTACGTAATGAAAGGCAGAATGGGCTCATTGTTCCTGATTTGCTTATTTAATCAAAACTCCCCTCTGTGTTTGCTGTCCAGCCTGAGGCTCATTGTCTAAGTGTGGAGGGGGAAACAGCCAGCAACGTCCCTTTTTGAAAACTGTCCAGCTGTCAAAGTAGCCCTGACATATTCACAATGCTCCCCTCATCTCCTCTGCACCTCCCCTGGGTCCTGCCTTCCCTCGTTTTACAGGACGGACACCGGGGCGTTGAACGCATGTGACTTTTAGCACAGCTTCAGCTGCCCATAGTAGTGGCCAAAAGTGATGTCCGGCCTAGGAGAATTGACATCTGCACCCTTTATTCAAACATCATTAAAAGTTTTGTAAGCATATTGCGTAGTTGTGCTTGGATTCACTAGTTTTTATTTGTGATAATAATGCAATGAAACATGCCAAGTTGGTTGTCATGCTTAGAAATTATGAACGAAACAAAAAAGAGAACCAACGAAATATTAATAACTGATTGTTATAGTCGATGTATGCTTTTTCCTCTGAGCTTTTTGTTTTTATATGCAATTTTTTTTTTAGCTGTAGTTTGCCAAATAATTTTGTCAGATAAATACCTTAACCAAGTTTTTTGTTCTTACCTCATATTTAAAATGTTTAAATATTTTAAATAATATTTTCCTCATATTTTCATGGTTTAATCAAACTTGTAAAAAAAAAAAATCCTGCCGGACATCACTTTATATGTAATCCGGACAAGCCTGACATAGCAACAGTGGCTTAGCCAATGGTGTGACTTTGGAGGCGGAGCATCTGGTTGTTTGACCAATCTCAAAAGGATTTAACTTGACCATTTAACTATTAGAGGGTACATTTATTTACTTTCACCCTTAAATATGTAAACACTGGCTATCATTTCTCTGTTTGTTTAAAGGGATAGTTCACCCAAAAATGAAATTTCTGTCATTACTCACCCTCATGTTGTTCCAAATCCGTAAGACTTTCGTTCATTATCTGAACACAAATGAAGATCTTTTTGATGAAATGTGATTTCTGTCCCTCCATTTGACAGCTAGGCAACTACCACTTTGACACTCCAAAAAGTTCATAAAGAGATCGTAAAACGAATCCATATGAATTGAGTGGGTTAGTCCAAATTTTCTGAAGAGGCACAATGGCTTTATATGATGAACAGATTGAATTTAGGCTTTTATTCACATATAAATATTCATCAACGCACACATCAGTTGTGGTAAACAGAAGCTCAAGTATGTTCGCTTGACGTGCGAGAACCAATGAGGTTCATTCTTGTTACGTAACACATTTGAGCTTCAGCAAGAACCAATGAGGTTTATTCTCGTGTTACGCAGCACGTTTGATCTTCAGCAAGAACCAATGAGGTTCATTCTTGTTACGTAACACATTTGAGCTTCAGCAAGAACCAATGAGGTTTATTCTCGTGTTACGCAGCACGTTTGATCTTCAGCAAGAACCAATGAGGTTCATTCTTGTTACGTAACACATTTGAGCTTCAGCAAGAACCAATGAGGTTTATTCTCGTGTTACGCAGCACGTTTGAGCTTCAGCAAGAACCAATGAGGTTCATTCTTGTTACGCAGCACGTTTGAGCTTCAGCAAGAACCAATGAGGTTCATTCTCGTGTTACGCAGCACGTTTGAGCTTCAGCGAGAACCAATGAGGTTCATTCTTGTGTTACACAGCACGTTTGAGCTTCAGCGAGAACCAATGAGGTTCATTCTTGTGTTACACAGCACGTTTGAGCTTCAGCGAGAACCAATGAGGTTCATTCTTGTGTTACACAGCACGTTTGAGCTTCAGCGAGAACCAATGAGGTTCATTCTTGTGTTACACAGCACGTTTGAGCTTCAGCGAGAACCAATGAGGTTCATTCTTGTTACGCAGCACGTTTGAGCTTCAGCAAGAACCAATGAGGTTCATTCTCGTGTTACGCAGCACGTTTGAGCTTCAGCAAGAACCAATGAGGTTCATTCTTGTTACGCAGCACGTTTGAGCTTCAGCAAGAACCAATGAGGTTCATTCTCGTGTTACGCAGCACGTTTGAGCTTCAGCGAGAACCAATGAGGTTCATTCTTGTTACGCAGCACGTTTGAGCTTCAGCGAGAACCAATGAGGTTCATTCTTGTGTTACGCAGCACGATTGAGCTTCAGCGAGAACCAGTGAGGTTCATTCTCGTGTTACGCAGCACGTTTGAGCTTCAGCGAGAACCAATGAGGTTCATTCTCGTGTTACGCAGCACGTTTGAGCTTCAGCGAGAACCAATGAGGTTCATTCTCGTGTTACGCAGCACGTTTGAGCTTCAGCGGGAACCAATGAGGTTCATTCTCGTGTTACGCAGCACGTTTGAGCTTCAGCGGGAACCAATGAGGTTCATTCTCGTGTTACGCAGCACGTTTGAGCTTCAGCGAGAACCAATGAGGTTCATTCTCGTGTTACGCAGCACGTTTGAGCTTCAGCGAGAACCAATGAGGTTCATTCTCGTGTTACGCAGCACGTTTGAGCTTCAGCGGGAACCAATGAGGTTCATTCTCGTGTTACGCAGCACGTTTGAGCTTCAGCGGGAACCAATGAGGTTCATTCTCGTGTTACGCAGCACGTTTGAGCTTCAGCGAGAACCAATGAGGTTCATTCTCGTGTTACGCAGCACGTTTGAGCTTCAGCGAGAACCAATGAGGTTTATTCTTGTTACGCATCACGTTTGAGCTTCAGCGAGAACCAATGATGTTCAGTTGAGCTTCTGTTTATGTTCACTGATCAATGTTGAAATGGGAATAAAAGCCTAACTTCAATCCGTTCATCATATAAAGCGATCGTGTCTCTTCAGTAAATTTGGACGATTTCTTTATAAACTTTTTGGAGTGTCAAAGTGATAGTTGCGTAGTTGTCAATGGAGAGTCAGATATCACTCATTTGTGTTCAGAAAATGAACGAAAGTCTTACGGGTTTAGAATGACATGAGGGTGAGTAATTAAAGACAGGATTTTAAACCCAACATAGCAACATAGTGGCTCAGCCAATGGTGTGAGTTTGGGGGAGGGGCATCTGTTTGTTTGGCAAAACAATAATTATTTGTTGCACGGACATTACAGTTGTACTGAGAGAGATCTATTTTGGCAACCTTATATCTCTAATAATCACTAGCAGGCATTTCTTTGGTGTTACTGAATTTTGGACATTGGGTGCTTGGCCGCGCTGTGGTTGTGTATTTGATGCGTCCATATTGCTATGCTAACGTGCTGTCGTGTTTGTCTCTCGCAGGATCCCCACTCACTATGTGTACCCGCAGGCCTTCATGCAGCCCAGCATGGTGATCCCTCACATCCAGCCAGCGGCGACCTCCGCCACCGCATCCTCGCCCTACATCGACTACACAGGCGCAGCCTACGCACAGTATGCCAGCGCTGCCACAGCAGCAGCCGCCGCAGCCTACGAGCAGTACCCGTACGCGGCCTCTCCCGCCGCAACCGGCTATGTAGCTACCGCCGGCTACGGCTACGCCATGCAGCAGCCGCTGGCCACCGCGGCTCCGGGGACTGCGGCCGCGGCCGCCGCCTTCGGTCAGTACCAGCCCCAGCAGCTGCAAGCCGAACGGATGCAATAGCAACCAAAGAGGCGTGACGCGCAGGGAGTCGATGCCCAGCGACTGCTACTAGACGATGAAGAGGATGGTGACAAAGATGGTTGCTGGTTGTGGGTTGATTGCAAGAGGAGGAAGACGAGGGAGGGGGATAGTAATTGGTAGAGAGATTGTTAGTAAGATGGGAACTACATTGCTTTCCAACTTGCTGTGATTAAAGAAAACAAAACATCAAAACCAAAAAAAAAAAGATTGCAGAAAAGGACGGGATCTAGCTTTTTACTCTTATCATCATTATGTTATTTACTATACTATAATTAATATTAGAGTATGATATTTATTGCGGAAGGAGGTATGCAGCGAACTAATCACTGTGGTAGACGAAACCTTAAGTCCCGATGCTGTCATTTAATGTAGGCGACCGTTTTTTTCCGGAAATGTCCCACATTGTTTTGATTCTAGGGCCCCTTTATATTTATTCTCATTTTCTGAGGGCTCTTTTTGTTCTGTCGTCGTCTTCTCCTCAAGTGCATTTTGTTTTTTTGATCATCAGGGAGCATTTTTTTCAGCGAATTCGAAAACGACAAACTCTGCCAATCAGGGATAGTAGACCTAACTTGTGGCGACGGAAATGGAGAAAGATCCAGTGTTAGCATGTTTTATGTTTTTGTGAACTACCTTTTTATCTTATCTGATGCTGAATGTCCCCCCCACTTTCTCTGACTCCTGCATTGACCTATGCAAAGCAAACAGGGGACGAAACAGAGCGCAGGAATTGGAGAGATTTTCTTTCGCTCCCCCATGATGGGCATCGAACAATTTGGAGGTACTCTCAAAAAGACAAAAAAAAAGACTGAGATGTGTTGTATTATATGCTTACAAAAACACACACGGACTAACATGTACACCATTACACGCAAATTTAAGTGTTAATGTCTGTCTGTGGGTGAGGGAGGACACACACACACACACACACACACACACACACACACACACACACACACACACACACACACACACACATACACATACACATACACACACATACATACATAAAGTAGGGAAAAAAACCATGGGGCATTGCTCAGTATTAGTACGAGAATCAGGGAGCAACTGCTGTGTTGGAAGGAACAGGCACTGACAAACACACACACACACACAGTCGGATTGCTCTGGAAAGATCAGTGGTACGTTGAGCTGTCGCCGTTTCATCCCTGGACCCCGTTTCGGATCCGGCCCTGCTCCGGGTCTGTCAACATTTCCCCTCTCTTCTTATCCCAGAGAGGGTTCGGAAGCGCGAGGACAGACCTGTGCATCCTTCCTATATCAGCGGTGGATCTTTGATAAGAGAGGAGGGTCTGGTCTTTACATGTTCACTGAGCACCAGCACACTTACTAAGGTCTAATGTATTTCAATGAGCAACTCTTTACAGAACAGCACTATAGCGAAAGGATCCGAGGGTTCTTTGTGTGCCTTACATTTGTAATGCTATTTAAAGAGATCTGCTATTTAAGATATTTATTTTGAGTTATGTTGCGCTCTAAGATCATCGACTTAGAAGCGGTACTGTATGGATATAATGTATTCATCTCATGGCATATTATTATTATTATTATTATTATTATAAGTTATTGAGTAGGCTTAGTTGTAGTATTATTAACATACTCAACCAAAAGTGTTGTTGTAGGACTTATTTAAAGATGCAATTCTGTATGTGCACTGTACAATTCTCTTTTTTTTTTTTCTCTCAATACATTTGGAATTTTAGAACATGACATTAAATATCGGCTATCGTATGACATTTTGTTTTATCGCAGGCCTGTTGTTTTTGGGCATGTTATCATATCCAGAACTGTTTAAAAGGACAAAAAAAAAAAGACGGAAGGGACATGCTGCTTCATACACTAGAATGTATTGTCAATGTCGAGGATGGATGCTGTGCTTCTATTGCTTTAAATATGCATCAGATGGGCTATTTTACACTGTTGAGAATTTTTATACTTGAACTCTTTCTTACAAGGGAAAATATGAAGAAAAAAAACCATAACAACACCAAAAAAAAAAAAAGGACACATTTTTCATTGTCACTGGATTTGGGCATGTAAAGTGTTATTGACTATTTAAATACGAACGTTCTGTAGGTATTTAAGCCTCATTTCAGATTTTCAACACTATTTACTCTAAATGGAAATAAAAAGGTTCTATATTTAAACCTTAAACGCTTTGTTCATTGCACAGACCTGATTGTTTCCATGCTTTGAGATTGTTGTATTGTGTAATTTATTCAAAAGCACACATTCTAGGTCATTGAGTGGTGAATTGAGTGTTTCAATGGTTTTCTGATGGGCTTTGTTTAGACAGGCGGTAGCTTTACTGTCGTGTGTTTCTCGTGCATGAAGGTGTCGTGAAAAAGAAGCAGGTATTCCCAGCAAGCCGACAGTGTAAACACATAGGCCGTCGCTTCTCCTCGCCACACACAGAGATGCTTATTTATGACCGTGTTTATGCCGGTTTGTGATGTGACAGATTTAGCTGGCCTCAACTCTGCCTGTCCAAACATTGCTTAATAACTGAGGAATATTCCAGGTTCAGTACAAGTTAAATTGATGGACAGCATTTGTGTTGATTAGCAGAAAAAAATATTTCGACTCGCCTTGTTTTCTTTTAAAAAAGCATAACATTTAGGCCGAATTTATGCAGACACATTTTTGAGGATCATCAACATTATGCCACAAATGCTTCAAATTTTTAGCTTATAAATTTATAATAGTACTTACATTATTTCTTCTGTTAAAACTGACAGCAAAAAATTACCACAAAAAAAAGTTTGAATTAAATTAATATATTATATTATATATTTTATATTATATATTTTATATTATATATTTTATATTATATATTTTATATTATATATTTTATATTATATATTTTATATTATATATTTTATATTATATATTTTATATTATATATTTTATATTATATATTTTATATTATATATTTTATATTATATATTTTATATTATATATTTTATATTATATATTTTATATTATATATTTTATATTATATATTTTATATTATATATTTTATATTATATATTTTATATTATATATTTTATATTATATATTTTATATTATATATTTTATATTATATATTTTATATTATATATTTTATATTATATATTTTATATTATATATTTTATATTATATATTTTATATTATATATTTTATATTATATATTTTATATTATATATTTTATATTATATATTTTATATTATATATTTTATATTATATATTTTATATTATATATTTTATATTATATATTTTATATTATATATTTTATATTATATATTTTATATTATATATTTTATATTATATATTTTATATTATATATTTTATATTATATATTTTATATTATATATTTTATATTATATATTTTATATTATATATTTTATATTATATATTTTATATTATATATTTTATATTATATATTTTATATTATATATTTTATATTATATATTTTATATTATATATTTTATATTATATATTTTATATTATATATTTTATATTATATATTTTATATTATATATTTTATATTATATATTTTATATTATATATTTTATATTATATATTTTATATTATATATTTTATATTATATATTTTATATTATATATTTTATATTATATATTTTATATTATATATTTTATATTATATATTTTATATTATATATTTTATATTATATATTTTATATTATATATTTTATATTATATATTTTATATTATATATTTTATATTATATATTTTATATTATATATTTTATATTATATATTTTATATTATATATTTTATATTATATATTTTATATTATATATTTTATATTATATATTTTATATTATATATTTTATATTATATATTTTATATTATATATTTTATATTATATATTTTATATTATATATTTTATATTATATATTTTATATTATATATTTTATATTATATATTTTATATTATATATTTTATATTATATATTTTATATTATATATTTTATATTATATATTTTATATTATATATTTTATATATTATATTTTATATATTATATTTTATATTTTATATTTTATATTTTATATTATATATTAATTATATATTATATATTATATATTATATTATATTATATATTATATATTATATATTATATATTATATATTATATATTATATATTAATTATATATTATATATTATATTATATATTATATATTATATTATATTGATTAAATTGATTACGTCACATTAAAAAAGTGATTTAACGTTCAAATTGGCCCCATTCACTTCCAGTGTGGTAATCAACATGATGCTGTCGATTGAGACGACTTACTAAACCTGTAGAACTAAGAATATTCTTTTGAAGAAATCTGTTGTCTTGCCCCATAATTCAAACTAATCCTGAGAGTTTAAGCGAGAGCATGGAGACGTGCTGAATAAACATACTTGATTAAGTGTTGACCACTGTTGGATAATCAATGTGTTTGTGTAAACGCATGTCGCCAGAATCACTAAATATAATTCAATATGACTCGTCAGGTGATGGCATGAGCAATTTTGTGTGTGTGTGTGTGTGTGTGTGTGTTATGGGATCTAGATTGAGCAATGTTTTAGCCAAACCGCTGTGTCATGGATCTGAGATCCACCATGTTGACCTAGTTGAACCAGTCCTCTAGTGTTCGGGACAGAGCACTTTGGGTAATGACCATAAACCGGCCCTAAATTCTGATCCAGGCTGACACCCCCTGTAACTCAAGCCTACATTTAAACATAACCCTCACATCACATTTATCTGTACTTAAAACCAACCCAACGCAGCACCTGTAGACGCTGCTTCCCATATTGGAGACTCACAAGGCCTCAGTGAATTATTCAGGGCTTTTCTTATCAATAAGAAATGCCGAAGGGCCACATCTGTGCGTTTGGTGCTTCAGGAAGATCTATTTCTGCCCGCCGTGTAACCTGACGCTGGTTCATAGTGACACAGCACAGCAGTGAAACTTTCCACCACACCGTCACCAGGGAAGCTTGTCTAACGTCGGCCGTGATAGCAGAGGCTCCCGGGAAGAAGACGCCACCGGGAACGGATGCAGAATAAGGGCCCTGATACCAGCTGACACTGACAGGAAGATCACGTGATAATCTAATCTAATCTGTCCTGGTGTCAGAAGTGCACTAAATGTGTTGTATAGAGTTGCTCAAGAGGTCATGGAAATGGAATGAAGTGATTAAAAAAGTAATAATGCTATGCTATGACGGTGGGGGGTTTTCATTTTATTTTTATTTTATGGGGTTTTTTATTTTATAAAAATCTAGTTCTTACAAATGTTTGTAATCTTTGAATTCACGTTGGCTTCTTACATTTTTTAAATACATTTATGTTTTATATATGCATACATATATATGTGTGTGTGTGTGTTTGTGTACACACACATACAGTTATATATATATATATATATGTACACACATAAACACAAACTTTATGTTAGATGTGATTACTCACGATTAATCCATTTGACAGCCCTATTAATATTGTATTATTATATAACTGCTGTCAAAATCGATTAATCATAAAACTTTGTAAATATAGCCTATATATGTGTGTGTGTATGTATGCATGTATTTATGTATGTATATATTCACACACATATTTACAAATTTTTATGTTATATGCGATTAATCGATTTGACAGCTCTATATACATACACTATATTGCCAAAAGTATTGGAACGCCCCTCCAAATCATTGAATTCAGGTGTTCAATCACTTCATGGCCACAGGTGTATAAATCAAGCACTAGGCATGCAGACGCTTCTACAAACATTTGTGAAAGAATGGGTCGCTCTCAGGAGCTCAGTGAACTCAAGCGTGGTACCGTGATAGGTTGCCACCTGTGCAATAAGTCCATTCGTGAAATTTCCTCACTACTAAATATTCCACGCTCAACTGTTAGTGGTATTATAACAAAGTGGAAGCAATTGGGAACAACAGCAACTCAGCCATGAAGTGGTAGGCCACGTAAAATCACAGAGCGGGGTCAGCGCATGCTGAGGGTCACAGTGCGCAGAAGTCGCCAACTTTCTGCAGAGTCAATAGCTACAGACCTCCAAACTTCGTGTGGCCTTCAGATTAGCTCAAGAACAGTGTGTAGAGAGCTTCATGGAATGGGTTTCCATGGCCGAGCAGCTCATCCAAGCCTTACATCACCAAGTGCAATGCAAAGCGTGGGATGCAGTGGGGTAAAGCACGCCGCCACTGGACGTGTTCTCTGGAGTGACCAATCACGCTTCTCTGTCTGGCAATCCGATGGATGAGTCTGGGTTTGGCGGTTGCCAGGAGAACGGTACTTGCCTGACTACATTGTGCCATGTGTAAAGTTTGGTGGAGGGGGGATTATGGTGTGGGGTTGTTTTTCAGGGGTTGGGCTTGGCCCCTTAGTTCCAGTGAAAGAAACTCTTAATGCTTCCACATACCAAGACATTTTGGACAATTTCATGCTCCCAACTTTGTGGGAACAGTTTGGGAATGGCCCCTTCCTGTTCCAACATGACTGCGCACCAGTGCACAAAGCAAGGTCCATAAAGACATGGATGAGCGAGTTTGGTGTGGAGGAACTTGACTGGCCTGCACAGAGTCCTGACCTCAACCCGATAGAACACCTTTGGGATGAATTAGAGCGGAGACTGCGAGCCAGGCCTTCTCATCCAACATCAATGCCTGACCTCACAAATGCGCTTCTAGAAGAATGGTCAAAAATTCCCATAAACACACTCTTAAACCTTGTGGAAAGCCTTCCCAGAAGAGTTGAAGCTGTTATAGCTGCAAAGGGTGGGCCAACTCCATATTAAACCCTACGGATTAAGAATGGGATGTCATTAAAGTTCATGTGCATGTAAAGGCAGGCGTCCCAAAACTTTTGGCAATATAGTGTATATTTGTATGTAATAAGTAAAGTAAATATTTTCCTTTTCTTTGCACACTGAAAATTTCAAGCATAAACATATTACATTGTAAACTAGTCATATAAAATTAGTCATGAGGGTGTTATTTTATGGTTTATGTTTTCTTGTCACATGACAACAAAATGGCTTCATGCATTTTGAATAATATCTTTGATTTGGCACACAAGTTTATTATTATTTATTATGTCAATAATATATTGATCATTCTATATATTTAAAAATTATTCCATGCTTATTATTTAAAATAACTCAACGATTATTCCAAAGTGCTTATGCCAGCATTATATATATATATACATTTTTGTCATCAGTGTCATATTTTTATTCTTACTGAATAGGTGTTTGCCATTCTTTCGGTATAATGCCATCCGTGTCACCATCAAGACATCCTTAGATATAATAAATTAAATTATATATATATTTAAAAATGATTCCATGCTTATTATTTAAAATAACTCAATGATTATTCCAAACTACTTAAGCCAGCATTTATTTTATTTCCAGGAATTTTATATACTATTAATATGACTCTCTCTCTCTCTCTCTCTCTCTCTCTCTCTCTCTCTCTCTCTCTCTCTATATATATATATATATATTACATTAAAAAAAAATTATACAATTTTATCATAAAAAAACATCTTTTTAAATTAGGGCTTCGCAATTAATCGAATTTGTAATCGTGATTACAATTACGGATGCCACAATTATGTAATCGTTCAAAAGCGCAATTACAAAAAAAAAAGGTCCACTTACATTATTATGTGCTTAAGATGTGTTTTTTTCTTTCTACGGGTTACTTTAAGGTTTTTTTCCCCATTGTCTCAATTTTAGTTTTAGTACAACATTTATAATACCATGCATATTTTTACTTTTTTTTTTTATTGAAAGAAAAAACCAAAACAATGTGTATTTGACATTTGAGGCTTAATGCTATAGAAAAGCAATATACATTTTTTCAGGAATAGTATTTTCATATTGTTTATTTTGATATATGGCATGCAGTCGGCTTCAAACAATGGCATAAAGCATTTCAAAACATCACTCAATGTAAATTGTTTGTGATAATCGTAATTAATAATCGCAATTACAATTTCAAGGGAATAATCGACAATTATGATTTTTGTCATAATCGTGCAGCCCTATTTTAAATACTGAATAGGTGTTTGCGTTCTTTCGTCCTTAGAGAGCTCAGTCTGTCTCACTGCTCTATCTAGGCATCTATGATTCATCCTTCCCAAATATGGAAGTCCCGGAAGCGGCTGCCCGGGCTCAGTTGAGTGACAGCAGGGAGCGCGCCGGGGACGCCAGGACCAGACCTCCATAACCGAGCCACATCTCGCTTTTTCTAAAGAAAACGTGAGAGTAAATCCCGGATACCTTGTCAGAGGTAATATTTCGGTAAGAGTGACGCTGTCATATTTTCATTCCAGGTCGTTAGTGGGACGATTGGGTCGCGCTGAGAGCGGGCGGTGGGAGGTTCTCATGGAAACGTGCATGTTTTTGTTTGGAGGCACGCGCATTCGGTTTTTGAACGAGCACAGTTTTGTGGTTTCGGTAGTGTGTGTTGGTGTCAGAAGGGCAGGGTGTGTTATCTTCTCACTAATTGCAGGATCTGTCAGTTGTCATATCAGTGCGTGCAGGCGTGTGTGTGTGTGTGTGTGTGTGTGTGTGTGTGTGTGTGGGGGGGGGGGGGGGGGGGGGGGGGGGGGGACAGAGATGACGAGACAGGCTACATTTAAAGTATTGATGCTGTCTAGTTGGCCTTCAGTTCTTGTGTTCTGAAATGTGATGTTGCTGTCATAAATCAATAGGCTGACATACTCCCCTTGTAGGACTGTATATTAGCTAGATTCACAATTGTTTTCATTATTAATAGTGTGTGTGTGTGTGTGTGTATTCATAACAAACCATTGTAAGCAGTGTTAGAATTTTGTGTCATAGTTCTTGGGGAGTCCCCCCCCCCCCCCCCCCCCTCCCAAAAAAACCACAATCTAATAATATAATTTTTTAAAATTTAGTTAACTTATTTTTTGGGAGTTTCAGAACATGTTTTTGCAACTGAGCATTTACTCTGTGCATAAACTAGGTAAACTAGGTGCATAAGCTAGGTGTACCAAACAATCATACATTTCATAAATACAGAGGTCACAAAATGGAGTTTGCTAGGGGGCTTCGGGGGCATATCCCCTGGTGTAAATATGTGCATTTTAAGATGTTTGATGGCCAAAAAAATTGGATAACTATAGCTTTAGAACCATGTCAGTATAGCATACATTGTTTGCCAAGCACATCCTGATAACAGATACTTAAACATGAGAATCAGGTTAAGTGTTGCAATGAATGCTCCACAATAAAAAAAAAACTGTTTAATTGATATTGGTGAAATATCAGCATTCTTGAAAATATAATGACCAGTTGGTAACACTTTACAATAAGGTAATGTTTGTTAATGTATTAACTAACATTAACAATGAGCAATACATTTTTACAGTAGTTGTTATTCTTTTTTTAATATTAGTTAATAAAAATGCAACTGTTCATTATTTCATGTCAGCTCAGGTCTATTAAATAATATTAACAGATACAACTTTTAATAATGCATTAGTAAATGTTGAAATTAACAGCAACTAAGATTAACAAATGCTGTAGAAGTATTGTTGTGTAAACAAATGTTTAAAAATAAATAGCCTATTAAGTCTTAATTTTGATATTAATGAGTGGTGATAGATCACTGACAGCTCAGATGAGAAGGCATTGTGCAATATATCCGTGAAGCAGCAAAGAAGAGTTAATATTAGGCAATTATTTCACAACCTTTATTATATACACCTCGGAAAAATACAGAGGTCTGGACCTGCTTACCATCATCGTGGACTTGAGCGTGTTTTTCAGACACAAATCTAATTTGGAGTAGCTTATGGAGTGGCAGCGGAACAGTTTGTTAAAACGTTTTATTGTTTTATATTACGTTATATATTATGTTTCTAGTATTTTAGTTTAATGTATAACCAGGGGACCCCCCCCAAGGTCATTTTTTTGGGCCTTATGGGGGGTCCCTTAATGCTTATGGGAGGTCCGGGACCCCCCAGCCCCCCCTCAATTCGAACACTGATTGTAAGTCACAGTTTTAGACTCGAGCACACTAAATATTGGCTTGTATATTTGCTAGATTTCACAATTTTCTTTCAAGAATGCATTTGTATAATGTTAATTACTAGTTAAAAATGACTATAAATGTTTAAATACTACTACCAATGTTACTAATACTAGCACTATATGTAATTTGTACAGTTATCATTATTTTATTTTTAAGACAATTGATGATGATGATCATGTTAATGATGTAGTTGATGATGAGAAATCATGTTGTGTTAATGCAGTTTAAATCAAAAACAGAATAAAAAAAATCAGATGGATACACACACACACACACACACACATATACACACACACATATATATAGGGGAGAGTGGGGTAAGATGAGCCATTTTTAGAGATTTAACTTAACTGCAGTGCCTTATGGAGGGGTAAGTTAAAACGCTGGCTCAATTTACCCCACAGCATTTGGCTAACTTTGCCCCATAGCTGCCATTTTGGATTAAACTAGCTAGCTTACCAGTTCAGGCTAATATTTAGCTAAATGATTTGCATGGTTTTATACATTGCTAAATCACCGATATGGATCATAAATATTTTAGACCTGGACAAATGCTTTGCTGTAACAGCCATTACATCTGTTATGCTAAAATTTAACTTTGACAAGCCAAAAGCAGTTTTTGAAGTACAAACCCGATTCCAAAAAAGTTGGGACACTGTACAAATTGTGAATAAAAAAGGAATGCAATAATTTACAAATCTCATAAAGTTATATTTTATTCACAATAGAATATAGATAACATATCAAATGTTGAAAGTGAGACATTTTGAAATGTTATGCCAAATATTGGCTCATTTTGGATTTCATGAGAGCTACACATTCCAAAAAAGTTGGGACAGGTAGCAATAAGAGGCCGGAAAAGTTAAATGTACATATAAGGAACAGCTGGAGGACCAATTTGCAACTTATTAGGTCAATTGGCAACATGATTGTGTATAAAAAGAGCCTCTCAGAGTGGCAGTGTCTCTCAGAAGTCAAGATGGCCAGAGGATCACCAATTCCCCCAATGCTGCGGCGAAAAATAGTGGAGCAATATCAGAAAGGAGTTTCTCAGAGAAAAACTGCAAAGAGTTTGAAGTTATCATCATCTACAGTGCATAATATCATCCAAAGATTCAGAGAATCTGGAACAATCTCTGTGCGTAAGGGTCAAGGCCGGAAAACCATACTGGATGCCCGTGATCTTCGGGCCCTTAGACGGCACTGCATCACATACAGGAATGCTACTGTAATGGAAATCACAACATGGGCTCAGGAATACTTCCAGAAAACATTGTCGGTGAACACAATCCACCGTGCCATTCGCCGTTGCCGACTAAAACTCTATAGGTCAAAAAAGAAGCCATATCTAAACATGATCCAGAAGCGCAGGCGTTTTCTCTGGGCCAAGGCTCATTTAAAATGGACTGTGGCAAAGTGGAAAACTGTTCTGTGGTCAGACGAATCAAAATTTGAAGTTCTTTTTGGAAAACTGGGACGCCATGTCATCCGGACTAAAGAGGACCAGGACAACCCAAGTTGTCATCAGCGCTCAGTTCAGAAGCCTGCATCTCTGATGGTATGGGGTTGCATGAGTGCGTGTGGCATGGGCAGCTTACACATCTGGAAAGGCACCATCAATGCTGAAAGGTATATCCAAGTTCTAGAACAACATATGCTCCCATCCAGACGTCGTCTCTTTCAGGGAAGACCTTGCATTTTCCAACATGACAATGCCAGACCACATACTGCATCAATTACAACATCATGGCTGTGTAGAAGAAGGATCCGGGTACTGAAATGGCCAGCCTGCAGTCCAGATCTTTCACCCATAGAAAACATTTGGCGCATCATAAAGAGGAAGATGCGACAATGAAGACCTAAGACAGTTGAGCAGCTAGAAGCCTGTATTAGACAAGAATGGGACAACATTCCTATTCCTAAACTTGAGCAACTTGTCTCCTCAGTCCCCAGACGTTTGCAGACTGTTATAAAAAGAAGATGGGATGCCACACAGTGGTAAACATGGCCTTGTCCCAACTTTTTTGAGATGTGTTGATGCCATGAAATTTAAAATCAACTTATTTTTCCCTTAAAATGATACATTTTCTCAGTTTAAACATTTGATATGTCATCTATGTTGTATTCTGAATAATATATTGAAATTTGAAACTTCCACATCATTGCATTCTGTTTTTATTCACAATTTGTACAGAGTCCCAACTTTTTTGGAATCGGGTTTGTAAATGGGTGCCTTCTACTCCTCCCATGTGCTTCTCATTTTCACAGTCTGGCAGAAATGACGAGTGGTTCCAAAATATATGGTCACATGACAATAAAAGTGTACAGTTGCTGAGATAAAGGGGGTGGGTCAACTTACCCACTGGCTCATCTTACCCCACTCTCCCCTATATATATATATATATATATATATATATATATAATAAAAATTAGTATCTATGTGTGTATTGAGAAGTTGGGTCACAGATTTGATTCAATATGCCATCAGGACGTCACATTGTCATTAAAGGTATATCGTTTGACATGTAGTTTTGTAGCACATGGGCTCCGGTCACCTTCTGTATCCGGGTATCATTCAGAAATAGAGAAGAGCGCATAGTAACGGCATCACTCCTGAAATATTAGTTTAGCACAGATCATGTCATGCAGATTTAATGGCAGACGGACTAACCACACACATAGGCCAGCAAAAGTATGAAGTTTGACAACTTGCACTTACTTATAAGACGTTTTGAGTCACTTCACTCTAAAAAATGCTGCATGTTTGGGTCAAATATGGACAAACCCAACCGTTGGGTTAAATTTAATTGAAAAGTTTATTTTGGGTTTGTCCATATTAGACCCAAACATGCAGCATTTTTTAGAGTGTAGAAATGTGGCTTTTGCTCAGTACTGTGCACTGTAAAAAGTTATTGTAACTGTAAAAACGGTAAAAATGCACCAGTAAAAACCTGTTAATTGGTTAACTTGTTAAAAGTTCCCAGAGACAGTAATAGATCTAACCTTGTATTTCGTGTAATTTTACTGTAAGATACCTTTTTTTGAGTTAAAAAAAAGAACAATTTATCTTATAATTTACAGTGAAAATCCGTAAACTGGCATTCCCAGAATTCCCTGTGTGACACTTCCCATTTGATGCACTGTAAAAAAATATTAAAAAAGTAAGTTACCTGGTTGCCTTAAAATTTTGAGTTAATTGAAATTAAAAATTTGAGTTAATACAATCAAGGAAATTGGTTTAATAAATAGAAACTCAAAATATTATGTTATCTGAACCCCATTAATTATCTAAGCTGAACTGACAAAAGATAAAAAGTTGTGATAACAAATCATGAAGATAATTTTTTACAGTGTGGTAATTCAGATAGTTGCCAAAAATCATGTCCTTTTTTGAGAATTGACATCTTCACCCTTTATTAAAATATTTTGTAAGCATATTGCTTAACTGTGCGTGTTTTATTTGTGATAACGCAGTGAAACATGCCAAATTGTGCTATTTTCATGTTTTATCACAACATTTTTTAATTTGTGGTTCAGATACAATAATATTTTGAGTTTCTGTTGATTAAACATACTCAAAATTTGAGTATTAACTCAAATTTTTAATTTCAATGAACTTTCAATGAACTTTCAATGTTACTTACTTTAAGTTAAAGGGGTCATGAATTGAGAAATCAACTTTCCCTTGAGCTTTTAATATAAAAGGTCATCGTAATATAAGAATATCCTGTACGTTTCGGCGCTGAAAACTTCCTTGTTAGTCAAAGAAAAGCTTTTATTGACAGCTGCCTCAGCAAACGATCGATCTGCGAATGTGCGTCCCTGTGATGTCAGAGTTCAGTGAAACGCCGCCTCAACACCAATGCCTAATTCTGTAGCCCCGCCCACCGACTCGCGCATGTAATGACATGACATGTGATAAATAACATAGGCCTACGTGGAGCTAAACCGGATCGAATTTCCAAGCAATAAAGCATGTTTCAAACATGCCATAAGCTTCCTTCAGATTTAAATATTAGCAATGCATGGTTGAACTTTATTTTTAGTAAAGATCCAGCTCACGTGGGGAAGACATTGCATTTGTTCGCTTCATTTCACTGTGGATTCGTTTGTAAACAAGAGACTGGATTTGCAGACAGGATGAGATTAAAAAACAGTGCTGTGGCTTCTGGATCTGACAGGAATGATGCAACACAATTATGTGAGTAAAAAATGTTTTTTATATGTGATAGTATTGCATTGTTACGTTTGATATCTACTGATTATGTACGTGGAGTATCCTTTGTATTTGAGGTGTTGTTGGTTCATTGTCCTGCGATTCGGGATCAGACTCGGACATGTATGGGCCAGGGCTCGCACTATCTTAAATAGTGAAATAACATTCCTTTCTTGATGTGCGTTGTTCACTCTCTTGACTGGTAATTTGAAGGAAAAATACAATCACGGAAGATTTGAACATGCTGATTTTTTTCTGAGGTGATGTTTTGCTGATGCACGTACTGGCTTGTGGGTGCGCGCGCACGTGTGTGTGTGTGTGTGTGTGTGTGTGTGTTAGTGATGTGGTTCGAGGTTATATCCACCGATCCGGCCGGCCAAGTAATAAAAAAATAAAATTTTAATTAATTGTGGGTGGATGAGAGAGAAATCATTGTGTTTGTTTGATAAAGACATTTTGCGAGCCCTGTGGGCGAATCATTCCGGTGGCCGTTTTTACACATTGGAAGTTTTCAAAACAATTCCTCACGTGTACTGACGGGGGAGCCGAAGCTCATTATAATATGCAAAACTGTTATCCAATCATAGCAGTGGGCGTGTACTTCCAAATCTTCAGTGCGGCACGCCCATAAAACCGAGCGTTCCATGAGAGAGGCTCAAAACCAGGGTAGAAAATAGCCTATTACTTATTCATTATGATGTTTTTGAATGTAAAAACCACACAAACGTCATAAGTTAACCTCAGACAACAGTATGAAAAAATTAAAAAAGCCAGTTCATGACCCCTTTAAACCAACAATATTACAGTGCAGTCATACAAAGAAATTATGAACAAGAGAGAACAGCGAAATATTAATAACCGTGAGCTTTTTGTTTTTCTATGCATTTATTTGCATAGTAAAATAAAACCTATAGCTGTAGTTTACCTTATTTTCCCAAATAATTTTGTCAGATAAACACCAATTTTAGTGTTTCGTTCTTCCCTCATATTTAAAAATATAAAATATTTTCCTCATATTCTGATGGTTTAATCAAACTTGTAGAGTCATTAAAAACAAATATCCCCTCTGGACATCACTTCTTGTATGTTTCTTGTTATTAATTACATACATTAGGGTTTTATGTTACATCTTATGTTGTTAAATGAATGTGTATTGCATTGTTTTAGTGCCATGTGTATGTTAAAAGTACAAAACAGACTGTAGTAGCGACGTGACCTTGCTAATTCAGCAGAAAAGGGCTGCTGGATTTACCGGTTTAAAAGCTACACTTAAGAATTGCAGGTTTGTATTACTGTATTTTTACAGAATGATTCTGGCAACCACAGCTGCCAGGTTTTTTTATGCCTGTAAAAATGCCAGGATTAGCTCATCTGTGCTTCAGCTGGAGGTTTGATGCTGTGTGTTTCAGAAGCGACTCTCTCTCGTCACAAGCTCTTATTCTTCCTCTCTGAAAAGCCCAACTGAGGCCCAGGTCAGGCATTTGGCAGGGCCTAGAGAATTCTCTAGAGAGATAACAAGATGACGTGAGCATTTCCACACCGGGTCACTATTAATTACTGCTGACGCGTGTCAGAGAGAGACTTGCTCTTTTAGTAGCTACATGTGAAATGCACAGATACGGCTCTTTTGTTGCTCTAATGTGCAGTGAATGAATCCGCTGTTCGATCTTCAGTGCTGCTGAGGATTGTGATCATTTGTGTTACATTATATCAGTCTTTCCTTTCACTTCACTGTTTTTCCTACCAGACGTCCTTTCTCTT
Organism: Coreius guichenoti; assembly: GCA_039654105.1. Classification (NCBI taxonomy): domain Eukaryota; kingdom Metazoa; phylum Chordata; class Actinopteri; order Cypriniformes; family Gobionidae; genus Coreius; species Coreius guichenoti. The sequence continues at coordinate 38,349,549 of CM077184.1, forward strand.
CTGAATCTGAATTACTGTTCCAATATTTCCATGTAACATATTTTACACGGTGCACAGCTGAGTTGCACGTCATAGATTCTCATTCGCTCTTTTAAAATGCATTCACAGTGCATTCTTTAATAAATCAGAAAGAATAGTTTTGAGCATAGTAGTCTAGTAATAGAATAGTAGTGCTGACTTTTTTTTAAGTCACATAAAGTCGCAATTCTAGAAAAAAAGTCAAAAAGATAAAAATTCCCAATTACCTTTTTTTCTTATTTATTCCATAGATATTGCGTAGTTGTGCTTGGAGTCGATTTGTTTTATTTGTGATAATGCAAAACAAATTGTGCCAAATAATTATTTTAACCAGGTTTAGTGTTTTCTTCTTCCCTCATATTTGAAATATTTAAAAAATATGAAATAATTTCCTCATATTGTGATGGTTTAACCGAATTTGTAGGTTCATTAAAAACAAATATTCCCTCTGGACGTCACTTTTGGACACTAATTTGTGTGTGTGTGCGTGTGTGCGTGTGTGTGTGTGTATGTGTGTGTGTGTGTATGTGTGTGTGTGTGTGTGTGTGTGTGTGTGTGTGTGTGTGTGTGTGTGTGTATATATATATATATATATATATATATATATATATATATATATAAGAAATGTTTGCATGTATAAACTGTATATATATATATTTATATAATTAATATTATATATAAATATTTTATATATAAATATAACAAAATGTTCTTAAATATACATGCATGTGTGTGTTTTTATATATATAATAATTATATGCACACATATTATGTAAACAAACTTTTATTTTGGATGCGATTAATCATGATTAATCGATTTGACAGCTCTAATATATATATATATATATATATATATATATATATATATATAATATAAGAAATTAAAATTAATTAAAATTTCTGATCTTTAAAGCCCTTAAAAATGTTAAATTATGTATGTGTGTGTATATATATATATATATATATCATTAATAATTATATATTATATTAATATATAATTAATACATGTATTAATATATATGCCAGACTTTAAAGATCAGAAATTAAAATTAATTTTTATTTGATGTATTTTTTATTAATAAAAGAAAAATATATTTTTCCTCAGCATGTTCCAGAATGTCTGACTAAAACATTTCAAAGACAGAACAGAGTCAGTATTTGCTAATCAGCTGCTCAGATGAGGGCGTTTATTCAAACATGTCAAGATATCAGCAATATTTTCTGTTTTACACTGTATTCTGAGTTCTGTTTGAAGGGTGTTAGTATGGTGATGATATGTAATGAAATAGTTTGGTGAACTGCTCATTGTGGCCTGCTCTTGACGCTGTGGTAACTGAATCGACTGCTATGTTCCTGAGAGCAGATGAGTATTGAGGTGTGGTCATGTGGAGGGCTGCCAGTGAACCCGCCACGCCTTCATATACTTGCACTCTGTGTGTGTGTGTGTGTGCGTGTGCTAGATTTCCTGAAATAGTATCTAAAACTATCATTTAATATTAATACTAATGATTTATTTATTTTTTGATAATGCATAATGGAAGTTATTAAGGGCTTTCGCACTGAAAGAACATTTTCATAGTTCAACTATTAGCGGAAATACCCGCTTTTGGTGTGTTCGTATCACAGGAATTAGCAATGATTTTAGTAATAGGAACGCCTTTTGGAGGAACTAAATTAGCTCATACTTCAGAGTCGGGTCTAACCCAGCGCAACAGGAACTACCAGTGACGTAAGTGTGCGCTGATTGGCCGAACGCATGTGAAACACCGGCACATGGCCTGCCTAAAACGGAGTGCCTTGTTGGCAAGTGCTATTTGCACTAGCTCCGCCTAACAATGCTTGGTTGGGCCAAACAAGATTAAAAAAAGACGAGTGTATTTCAACATCTTCAGTGGCGTAGTCAGTAAAGCGTAAGCTTAAGGATCTTGGTTTTGACGCGATCGACCTGGGTTCGAATCCGCCTTTTGCAGAGCTCGCTCTTCTCCCTTTTCCCATCACATATCACAGCGGAAAGGCATTTACTTTCAATAAAAATGAAGAAAATGTTCTAAAAGTGGAAATAAAGTGCCTAACGAAATGTTTAATAATAATAAATGCATTTATTGGGTAGGGTTAGGGGTCGGTGTAGAGAAGGCTTTTATTGTCCTATTAAGGCGGCATCCATTTAATAATTTTAATAAATATAATCATTTTCACTGTTATTATTGCATCCTGTTAATGTACAACAATACTGAGGTGCAAATAGTATGTATCTGTCAAAATAAAGTATAAATAGCATCTAATTACTATTTACACATATTGCAAAGAGCTGCTACTTTTACATGGTGGAAATATCACTACTTTCACTTAGTAAATAGCAGATATTTGCACTTAGTGTAAATATCATCTGTTTTCACTTTTTAAAAGTGCCTTTTTAAAAAGCCACGTAAACGGGCTGCACGAAATTGAAAACTGACTTTTCAATATTTTGTTTTTCTGCGATTTATATATTGCGATATGAAAACAATTTCTCCATATGAATCTATTTGGTAAGAATTAATCATTCTAGAATAATTAGGGTGATTTTGTAGAGGAGTGAATCTGCATAAAAATTAATAGAGAAATTACAAGCATAGATAAATACAATAGAACAAAGATACAAATGAAATAAACAGTGATTTATGTTTGTCAGGTAAGTATTCTGGTACTGAAATTGAATAATGAAATGTAAAATAACACTGCATAGTCTTCACTAAATACATTAAATATAATGAATCTGTGTTAAAGCTACAAAAGTGATTTTCTCTTTGTATTTCGTAGTTTGATTAACATTAATGACACAGACAGCAGCAGGTTTATTAGGCTGCTGTCACTTTAAGACCGAATGCACGGATCCAATATACTGATACACATCCGTTTTCTTTCTCAGTTGTTTACGTTCATAAGCATGGCTTGACATTAACATCTCTCTCTCACTCATCTCCCCACGACAGCGATTGACACACAAACCCTCCTCCCCTCACTCACTTGCTTCATTTGCTCCAGATCAATACTGTTGCTGTTACAGGGCTTGAATTTCGCCGTGGTATTGCGTGTAATTTGACTCATTCCTGCAGATTTTGAGCTCACACCCAAAGTGCGCGTACATTAAGCCGCCTCAGTGCTAAATTGAGTTATTGCACTTAAACAAACACACACAAAATAATGTCAAAATACCGGTCTTGGCGAGTATTCACGTAAACACAGTCAGTTCTGTTTTAAGTGAACGTAAACAGTTGAGAAAGAAAACGCATGTGTAACAGTGTAATGGATCCGGGCATCAGCTCTTAAAGTGACAGCAGCCTAATATTCCTGCTGCCAAATTATGAGATAATATTAAAAATATCTTTATGGCAGTTTTCCCCCATGGTATCGATGTCAAAATTGTGGCTAATAACTATGGAAAACCACTAGCCACAGTGGAGAGCAAAAAAGTTAGTCAAGCCCTGTTCATAAGCATGTTTACTGTGCTTACGATGATACTCATCGAGATGGGCATTTTGACATTATTTATGTGTATGTGTCCGTTCAAGCGCTCGAATGGTTTAAAATCACTTGAATGTTTAAACCGACAGGACCTAAGAAACGTGCAAATGATAAACTTTCCCTGTATGATGGTTAAACTTTGCAATTTATCTAAGAATCACGTGCATTTCGAACGGTGTTGCCTGGTCTGTATGGATCAAGTACGATCCCTATACTTGACAACGCATATCCTGCGATGTGACTATCATGGATCCTCATATCACGATATCGATGCTAAAATGATATAATTGCATACTATATAGTACAGTATGTGACAAAAGAAGACTCTGAATTCACAGTACTCATAAAAGAGTCGGCAAAAAGCACCCGGATGATCTACTACTTCCGGTGAGATTCTAAAGTGAGCATATGATGGACACTTTACGATGGGTGCGTCTCAATCAGCTCCCTAGTTCAGTAGTCAGGGCACTAGTCAGGGAATTGGCCACGTTCATGTACATGATATACTGATTCACGACCTAGGAAACTAGGGAGCTGATTGAGACGCACCCTATCCCATGAGGCCACGGGAGAGGATTTGTGAATGACGGTGAAGCAACGCTGGTAGGTCACATGATAATGACAACACAGATGTAGTACGTCCAGATTACATTCATACTATATAGAACATACTGTATTAGTGGTTGTGAAGTAATTACTTATTCAAAATAAGTATCTACACAAGAGAGTATGCGATTTCAGACGGAGCCACAGTTTACATATACTTACTCCACAAACATGAAAAACATGTACCGCCCTGGTGGATAGTTCCTATAACTACCCAGTGCGAAAGCCTCTATTGATAACAATGGCTATATTATGATTATATTACTTAAAAGTCAGCATGAAATGGAAGTCGCGCTCATCTTTGTGCCGTATATCGAGTGAAACGCTTCTCAAACAAGAACAAATGTAGGGCGGGGCTTGATTTTGTCCGTGGGGAATTGATTGGTTGGTTGTAGTTTGCTATTGGTGGATCTCATGTGAGTGACAGGTTGCCCCGCCCTCGTCATCAGAGAAGAGAAGAGATGATGACGCAAGAGGGAGGGGAAGTTATTCTGATTCAAGATTTTGGGCCCTATTTTAACGATCTGAGCGAATGGTCTGAAGCTCAGGTGCACTTAGGGCGTGTCCGAATCCATATTTGCTAGTTTAACAACGGAAAAAACGGTTGGTGCGCATGATCCAAAAGGGTTGTACCTATCCTCTTAATGAGTCATGGGTGTGTTTTGGGCGTAACGTGCAATAAACCAATCAGAGTCTCATCTCCCATTCCCTTTAAAAGCCAGTTGTGCTCGCACCATGGCGGATTTGCTATTTACATGCGAGCGGAAAGACTGAACGCTTCTCCAGAGAGGAATCCTTTTATTTTTAATATTTAAAAATGTGTGTGCTGCTGCGCGTGTGTAATAAGCAGAGTGTACGCGCGTTGTGCACCACCCATAGGATCATATTACTAACACACCCCGTGTTGGTCAATCGCAGTCGTTTCAGTTCCTCAAAATAGCAACGCGCCAACAATGCTCCTGAACACACCTGGTTTTCAGACCAGCACGGCCATGAGTGAACAGATGAGCGCCAGTGCATTTGATATTTAAACAACGTGAAGCTGGACGTGAAAATGAGAACTGTGTCAGGCTGAAACTAGGAAAAAACACTTGCGTCGCGCCTGGCGTCGCATTGCGCCGGGTGTATGATAGGGCCCAATGAGTTTATAAAAATAATGATGTGGATAAATCATTTAGAATAAATACTTGATTTCATGGTGACTTTAAGTAATACAGAAATGTTATTCACATTGCCAACAGTCCCATTCTTGCAACATTTGTTTTTGCATAAGACTGATTAGATCACCTCCAAGAAAGTTAATAAATCTCTCCTCATGATTATTGTTATCATGTTTCTCTGGGATACGTTGCTGTCGTTTGACCGTTACAGGGAGCGGACTGGTACTCCGGTCACGGAGTCCCAACAAATCAAACGCTTTCACAGGCCCTGACGGTGGTTTAGCAGCACACACCGAGAGTTTGCTCTGTTTCTGCAGGGTCATGGAAGCACTGGTCGAGCGTCTGGAGCAGGCGGTGGTTCGTCTGGAAGCGGTGGCTGTCAAACTGCAGCACGGTCCTGGGGGCGTGGTCAACGGTGACATCATCGACAGTCACATGATCAACGGAGGTACCAGACGTACGGCAGTGCTTTGCACAGATGTTGACAGCAGTTCTGAATTGTTTAATTTATTAATAGTTTAAAGCATGTCTGGTCTGTTTTGATGTGTCCTCTGGGTATTGTCTGTAAATGGATTATCGTAACGAGAGTAACTCTGACGTTTAGGGGGTTTTTCTTCATGGGAAAAATATTCTCATAGGAGTGCATTAGGAGTGGCATTAGCCTTGGCAAACTGCACACAGACTATCTGAAATATATAATATTACTAATTATTAATATAATTTACAGTATTAGCGTTTGGACCTCTAGATTTGAGTTTATCTTCAGTGTTTTCAAACTCTTTTTTTTTTTAGTGATAGACTATATTTAGGTTAGTTAGTTATTTTATTTATTTATTTTAATTTAATCATGCTAGTAACATGCTAATCCATGCTAACAACATGCTTAACAAATACTAAATCATGCTAACAGTGTGTTAAAACATGCTAGCAACATGTTAATTAATGTTAACAACATGCTAAATAATGCTAGTGGCATGCTAATTCTAAATCATGCTAGTAACATGCTAATCCATGTTAGCAACATGCTAATTAATGTTAACAACATGTTAAATAATGCTAGTGACATGTTAATTCATGTTAACATGTTAAAACTTGTTAGCAACATGCTAAATCATGCTAGCAACATGTTAATTCATGTTAGCAACGTGTTAAAACATGTTAGCATCATGCTAATTCATGTTAACCACATGCTAAAACAAGTTAGCAAAATGCTAATTAATGCTAACAACATGCTAAATAATGCTAAATAATGCTAGTGACATGTTAATTCATGTTAACATTAAAACTTGCTAGCAACATGTTAAATCATGCTAGTAACATGTTAACTCATGTTAGCAACGTGTTAAAACATGTAAGCATCATGCTAATTCATGTTAACCACTTGCTAAAACAAGTTAGCAAAATGCTAATTAATGCTAACAACATGCTAAATAATGCTAGTGACATGTTAATTCATGTTAACATATTAAAACTTGCTAGCAACATGTTAAATCATGCTAGTAACATGTTAATTCATGTTAGCAACGTGTTAAAACATGTTAGCATCATGTTAATTCATGTTAACCACATGCTAAAACAAGTTAGCAAAATGTTAATTAATGCTAACAACATGTTAAAACATGTTAGCAACATGCTAATTCATGTTAAATTATGCTAAAACATGCGAACAATGTGGTAAATCACGTTAGACGTGTGTTCCCCTGCTGTCCCAAACTTCAATTGCAGCACTTTAGTTCAAACTTTAAGCTTGTCAAAGTTATTTCAAACATTCAGACAAAACTTGTTCAAGACAACTTCAAAGTTTGTTTACGAACTTTACTCGTATTGTTTTATTATTATTATCAACAGTTTGTATTTCTGCTTCATATTTCGATACATTTTTTTCAGGATTCTTTGATGAATAGAACATGCAAAATAACAGCATCTTTTGTAACATTACTAACGTCTTTACTGTCACTTTTGATCAATTTAATGTGTCCTTGCTAAATAAAAGTAGTAATTTTCTTAGTGACCTTTTGAACAGTGAATGGGATTTCAAAGCATCCTCAGTGATGTTGTTTAATCTGTAACATTGATTCTGTTTTGTTGTCATCTCTCTTTGATTCCCAGGCGACTCCCAGAGCATGGAGGCGTTCGACCTTTTGCTAAGTGGCTCAGTGTCTGAATATGTGAAGACCAGCACAGCTATTGGTGGAGACGTGGCAAAGCATGTGAGTGTTAGCGGCTGTGGATATCCGTGTCAATGCAGATTATATAGACTGACAGAGGATGAGCAGAGGGAGATCATAGAAGAGCTCTTCGTTTATAGCACCAAATGCATTCACAGTCCAGCTGTTGCTCTCCAGCTTCACATAACTCTGCTATATTTGACAATTGGCTTTGCGCTATTCTGTTTCCCTGCAGCCTCGTTAAACCCATTTGCATCATGACAAATGGAAAATGTTTTATCATCTGAACGTAGGTGTTTGAAGAATGGAAAAACTGAAGGTAGAACAGCTTTTGTTTGTTTAAAGGGTACATAACACACACAGTTTCTGCCAGTCTCATGTTAATCTTGAGTGTAGAGTAGTGTTGCATCCTTCATATTTCCAAAGTCTTTAGTTTTATCATATTTATAAAAGACAGATACGCTGTACCGATTCTTTCAGAAAACAGCTGAGCTCGTGGAGGC
>CM077184.1:38360007-38547507 GCA_039654105.1 Coreius guichenoti
TATGTGCTTTTGCCATTTTATTTGTTTTTTTTTTTTTAAATATTGCTATTTAGGTTTAATTTATTTTTATTTCAGTTTTAGTTCATTTTAGTTTTTTTTTATTTGTTTTAGTGCTTCAGCTTAAATTTAAATTCAGTTTATTGCCAAGGCAACATTTCTAATTTTATTTTATTTTATTTTATTTTATTTTTATTTTTTTTATTTAAGTTTTTTTTTCAATTAACAGAAATGTTTTTAACAGTTTTAGTTTTAGGTTTGGTTAACAGTAATAACTCTGATACTATATATTTAATACTTATTAATATTAAATGCTAGTTTTTCTCCATCCAGTATTAGAAGATTTTCAGTTAAATTTAATTGTATTTGCATAGCGATTTTAACAGAAAAATGAGGTTACAACCTGGATACAAAACGTGAGATCTGTAGTAAACTATGATTGCACAGTTATTGTGTTCCAATTCAATTATGATTCTCATCAGATCTCTAAAAAGAGATGGTCCGCCTCTCCTCTGCCGCACACGGCTGCTCTGAACCACAGCCTGATTGGCTTGATTTAACCCGGAGTCATGCAGAGGTGACCTTTTGACCCTGAAAGTGTGGGAATTACCCATGACAATTCCCGTGAAGTGCCTTTACCTCGAAAGGCAGCGTTCACCAATCTAAGTTTCTCATCAGTGCTGAAAGAGACGGGTTTATCTCCTATAGTATCTCCTTTTAAGGTAAAACAGTTCTCCATGTTCTGCGAGAGGAAGCCTTTTCCTAAATGTGGGATTTGCCTCAATTTGTGTGCATGTATGTGGGTCATTTCTGTCCCATTAGGCTTCACCTCATTTAGGTGTTTCTTCGACTTTGGGCACTTTATGTCCCTGGGGTTGATTTTTATATAACTTTTTACTTTTTTGTTATATGAAGGTCACATTAAAACTGTCTTCATACTTTATTTTGCTGCATTAGAAATGAGTCATATGCTATCAAGCACAATACTATAATTGCTTGTTTTTTTTATCCAACAGGCAGAAATGGTGAACAATGCCCTGCAGATCCAGCGCACTTTCCTCAAGATGGCCATGACACACCGAGAGCCATCGAAGGTACAAACAAACCAGTGTCTGTGTGTAATTGCGTTCACATTTAAACTGGATGTAAACTTGTTTGACATGTCACAGTTTTATGGTCTTGAAGTAATCGTTTGCCATGAAGCACTGTTAGCATATCTCACACTTAGAGTTTGTCATATTTTAAGCACTATAATACCAATGTTTAGCTTGACTAAAAGTGCCTTAGAGTCTCTTCAGCTGAGGACTCGTATGACTCTGTCTGTGCAGTCTCAACTGATGTCTACCTGCAATTTTAAAGAGCTCATATTGTGCTATGGGCTCTACTTGAATAGGTTTTCGCGTCACATGCATTGTACATTGTACGGTAAGATTCACGACAAGCAATTTGTCTATCCACACCAGACACTGAGACGTGGTAAAATCAATCAAAAACCACAGCCAATCAAAAGAGCATATGGGCGGAGTCTCGGCAAGTGCACTGCACTCATAAGCAAATCAATCATAAATCACAGCCAATCAGAAGACCGTGTGGGCGGAGTCTCTCTGCAAGCGCACTGCACTCGCAACCAAATCAATCCCAAATCACAGCCAATCAGAAGAGCGTGTGGGCGGAGTCTCTCTGCAAGCGCACTGGACTCGCAACGAAATCAATCCCAAATCACAGCCAATCAGAAGAGCGTGTGGGCGGAGTCTCTCTGCAAGCGCACTGCACTTGCAACGAAATCAATCTCAAATTACAGCCAATCAGAAGAGCATATGGGCGGAGTCTCGGCAAGTGTACTGCACTCATAAGCAAATCAATCGTAAATCACAGCCAATCAGAAGAGCATGTGGGTGGAGTCTCTCTGCAAGCGCACTGCACTCGCAACCAAATCAATCAAAAGTCACAGCCAATCAGAAGAGCGTGTGGATGGAGTCTCTCTGCAAGCGCACTGGACTCGCAACCGAATCAATCCAAAAATCACAGCCAATCAGAAGAGTGTGTGGGCGGAGTCTCTCTGCAAGCGCACTGCACTCGCAACCAAATCAATCCCAAATCACAGCCAATCAGAAGAGTGTGTGGGTGGAGTCTCTCTGCAAGCGCACTGCACTCGCAACCAAATCAATCAAAATCACAGCCAATCAGAAGAGTGTGTGGGTGGAGTCTCTCTGCAAGCGCACTGCACTTGCAACGAAATCAATCTCAAATTACAGCCAATCAGAAGAGCATATGGGCGGAGTCTCGGCAAGTGTACTGCACTCATAAGCAAATCAATCGTAAATCACAGCCAATCAGAAGAGCATGTGGGTGGAGTCTCTCTGCAAGCGCACTGCACTCGCAACCAAATCAATCAAAAGTCACAGCCAATCAGAAGAGCGTGTGGATGGAGTCTCTCTGCAAGCGCACTGGACTCGCAACCGAATCAATCCAAAAATCACAGCCAATCAGAAGAGTGTGTGGGCGGAGTCTCTCTGCAAGCGCACTGCACTCGCAACCAAATCAATCCCAAATCACAGCCAATCAGAAGAGTGTGTGGGTGGAGTCTCTCTGCAAGCGCACTGCACTCGCAACCAAATCAATCAAAATCACAGCCAATCAGAAGAGCGTGTGGACGGAGTCTCTCTGCAAGCGCACTGGACTCGCAACCAAATCAATCCCAAATCACAGCCAATCAGAAGAGTGTGTGGGTGGAGTCTCTCTGCAAGCGCACTGGACTCGCAACCAAATCAATCCCAAATCACAGCCAATCAGAAGAGCGTGTGGGCGGAGTCTCTCTGCAAGCGCACTGGACTCGCAACCAAATCAATCCCAAATCACAGCCAATCAGAAGAGTGTGTGGGTGGAGTCTCTCTGCAAGCGCACTGCACTCGCAACCAAATGGATAAATACATAACCAAATTCTTAAATATTACACCATTTTAACCATTAACCTGCTGAGTGACTGCAACAATCTCCGTCATACACACTTGTTTGTGCATTCTTGTTTACTTCAATTTATTTTCAAGATCTGAGGTCCATGTCGCTAAATAAAGCCAAACACTAAATAAAGCTCATAATCAGTTCCTGAGATTATCATTGCCATACTTTGTATGTTGTTGTTTCAGCCTCAACGTTGCAGAAATAAAAATCGCTTTAAAAATAGAATCGTTGTGTATCTGGTTAGGACAAAAACTCTTATTAACATGAAAAAGATGCTTTTATTGTGTGTCGCAGCATCTTAGCACATCTGGTGTTAGAATAATAACCTACATTTCTGTCTTTTTATCACAGACTAGTGCATAAATTGTGTTAAACTACCTAAAATAACAGCATGAGGCTAAGTAAATAATGGCAGAATTTAAATTTTTTGTGTGAATTGTCCCTTTAAGGGTGATTTATAAATCCAGTGTTTTTCAACTTAAAAGCTCTGCTCTGCTGTGATGCCGCCCTCTTCCTCTCCTCCGTACTATCCTGAGCGATGTGGTCAGCCATGCGACATTGGTTTCTGTTCACATAGGGATTACTTCTCCGGTTTTAAAAAATGCCAATGCGACACATTCCCAGTGCATTCACACACAGTGGCCGGGGGGAAGTGCAGGGGGCCGGCGTGATGTCATGCCATCAGACTTTTTCAGATCTAAGGCCACAGGCTATTGGACCAAAGTAGGATGAAGAATCAGACACTGGCTAATAAACACAAAGAGTCTCAACAGGAGTGTTTGAGGTTTTTATTTTGATTTTCACAACAGATTTACTATTTGACTAATGGCCTTAACGGGACAGTTCACCCAAAAATTCTGTCATCATTCTCACCCTAGCTGTTCCAAACATGTATAAATTTAGATTTTCCATTTTTCAGCACTTGTCTGTTTTTTGTAGGGATGCCCCTAAAACCATACATTAATCATTTATTTTGGGAATGTCCGAGACCGAGTTCATTCTCGGCTTAATACTGAGGTCTTTTTGGTCTGTTCAGTGGATATTTATCCATAATTGTTGATCATTTTGAACCTATTACGTAAATTATTCCTTCCAGATATAATGTGTCCAATTATTTATAAAATAGATTTATTTATTTATTTATTTATTTATTTTTAAATAATAATTATTCTATTTTATTAAATTAAAATTATTTTATTTAAATACATTACAATTATATTTTATAATATATTATTTAAAAACATTTTTTAAAATAATTTAACATTTATTTTATCTTTTTTTTTGTGTGTGTGTCTGTTCAGGGGATATTTATCCTGGTCATTTTGTAAATTTTTATACAGCTAATATGTGTCCAATTATTTATAAAATAGATGTATTTATTTATTTATTTTTAAATTATAATTATTCTATTTCATTAAATTTATACTTATTTTATTTTATAAAATTACATTTATTTTATTTAAATTAAATTAGTTATATATTATAATATATTATTTAATCAATACATTTTTATTTTGGGAATGTCGCATTTATTTGGAAAGAATTAAAAAAATTATTTACAAAAAGAAATTAAGATTGTTGTAATTAAGCTGATGTGATGTTAAGGTGTTTCTCATTGGATGCTGATAAAAATGTAGTATTTATTTTTTATTTAATTATTATATTTGCTTGTTATTATATTCATCAAGTCAAGTGGTGTGAAAAAGTGCCTATACACACAATTTGGACAAACCCAGGCGTTGGGTTAAATTTTAAATTAAATTTTTAACCTATTTTTAATTTAACCTTGTCCATATTTGACCCAAAATTGGGTTAAAACAACCCAGCATTTTTTAGAGTGTATATTTGAATTTAAAACTGACATTAAAATGTATTTTGGACGTAAGAACTTGAAAGCAATACAAACAATTGTTTCTTGTTTACACAAACTCTATAACAACCCAGCAGCAACAATCTAATAGTTAAATATAGACAGATAACAGTCAGGGGAGGAGGGGATTTCTCCAAATGATTCCCACAAATCTCAATGGAAAAACACTCCTGAATATGCTAAGAAAAGATCTCTGTAGTACTATAGCACACACACACACACACACCAGCTCAGCTTTGCAATAATTCTGAAATATTGTTTTTGGGTTCATGCATATATAAATATACCCTACAAACGTTCTCTCGCTCACACACACACTATGTTTAGCCATTGTTCCTCTCCATCAGTAGTGTGAAGTGCATCAAGCTCCCAGGAGGGATGCTGGACAGTTGCCCTAAACCTCTGGCTTTTCTCTCCCTCTGTGTGTGTGTGTGTGTGTGTGTGTGTGTGTGTGTGTTTGCAGGACTACGCTTGCATTCTGTGGCTTTTTATGGGCATGTTCTATATTTGAGCCGGTGTGTGTCTGTGGCCCGGGTCACGTGACGGGCCTGTCGCTGGATGAGGAGTGTTTGTGTGGCCTGTAGACAGCAGCTGTTTCTCTCTAATTCCTCTAGTAATTGAGTTGTGTGCCGCTCTGTGACTCTGTGACCGAGATGTTCCTTCTCAGCTTAATACTGAGGTCTTTTTGGTCTGTTCAGAGGATATTTATCCATATCCATATCCTAATTGTTCATCATTTTGAACCTATTACGTGAATTATACCTTCCAGTATATAATTATTATTTATTATAGATTTTTTTTAAAATTATAATTATTCTATTTTATTAAATTACACTTGTTTTATTTTATTAAATTAAATTAGTTATATTTTATAATATATTTAAATCAATTAAAATATATTTTTTAATAATTTAATTTATTTTAAATCTTTATTTGTCTGTTTAAAGTATATTTACCCTTTTCACAGACTGTGATGCGTTTTAACGGTCATCAATATTGTAACGTTTTTTGTATTTTCATTTTTTTTTAAATGTATGTACATTTATAACACTAATACTTTGTATTAAATTACAAAAAACAAGTTACCGCTGCTGTGAGGGTGTTTCTAATACAGCGTCTATGGGAGTGATGGTAAAAATTAACATATTTCTCTCTTTTCACTGCCGTTATCAATCTCACTCTATTTTTTCCCTCTTTTTGAAAGTTGTGAAATCATTATTGTGGCGTTTTTCTTTTGCTATTTGAGCAAATGGGCACACAAAAAATATATTTAATGTATTCTCTCATTCACCGCTATAAAAGTTAACCCAACTATGACGACTTCCGCTCTGAGAAACCCGGAAATGTGAAAAGGGTCTATTATACCTAATAGAATTCATACAGCTAACATGTGTCCAATTATTTATAAAATCGATTTATTTATGATTATTTTATTTCATTAAAATTACACTTATTTTATAAAATTAAAAATCTTTTATTTTAATGAAATTACAGTTTTATACCATGTTATTTGAATAAATTATTATTATTATTTTTTTTTAAATAATTTAATATTTATTTTAGGTCTTTTTTTGTGTGTTCAGAGGATATTTATCCTGGTCATTTTGAAACCTTTATGTAAATTATATAATAATTCATGCTGACTATTATGTCCAATTACATATAAATTAAAAAATATTTTTTTTCCCTTTTAAATTACAATCTATTTTATTAAATTACACTTATTTTATTAAATTACAATTATTTTATTAAATTACACTTATTTTATTAAATTACAATTATTTTATTAAATTACAATTATTTTATTTAAATTAAATTACAGTTTTATATTTTTTATATTAATTAAATATTATTTTGGTCTTTTTTTATTCATATTTTATATTTTATATAAATGATACCTTCCAGAGTTCATACAACTAATATGTATCCAATTAAAGTTATTTTATTTAAATCATATGACAATTATTTTATTTATATTAAATGACAATTTTATAACATGTTATTTAAATAAAAAAATTAAAAATAATAAAAACAAAATTAGGTATTTTTTTGTCTGTTCAGAGGATATTTGTCCATATCTTTATTCTTGCTCATTTTGAAACTTTTAAATAAATTATACCTTCCAGGTCATGCAATATCTAGAGATTAATTATTTTATTTAAAATAATGACAGTTATTTATTTAAATTCAATTACAATTTTATATTATGTAGTAGCAGTAATAATAAAAAAAAAAATTAATATATTTGTGCAAAAATAGGATATGCTAAGTGCACACTTTAAATGCAATCTCAGTTTCTCGCGGTGCGATTCATAATCTGCCGAGAAAGCTTTTAGCTCTGGTCTGGCTCCATTCATAGCTCAGAGATAGGCAGGCTATTTCTGTCCGTCTCTGTGGCTGAGCATGATGGGAAGGGAAGTTCAGAACGATACTGCAAAGATACTTGCTCTCCGGACAGTGTCTTAACAAGGGCCGTAATGTCAGGATGGATGAATGAGGCGCCTTTGTTCACAGAAATGAAAATCATGCGCATGTTGTTATTGGAGGAATTTATGTAAATAGGGTTTGTCACACACACTCAACAACCCTGGGCAGCACAGACCAATGATGAGTCACATTCGGCCACAAAACCATAAATATAGATGAATAAACACCTAATGTGCCAGCATGCACTGTCTGTCCTGTTAACTGATCTCTCACTCATCTGATGAGGTTGAGGTCAGGTCAGCCGGGATTTCGTGCTACTGAATTGCACATGAACGCAAGTTCATCCTGAGCTGACTACAAACAAGAAGCGGTATTTTTAGTCCAGAGAAGTCCGTAGTCTTCATCCTCCCACTGAGTTCTTATGAAACGGACTGAAATGGTGCACATGGCAACTGCTGGAACACAAGCATAAATACAAAAACGCTCATTTAACAAAGGAAACAGTGTGTTCCCTCTGCTCGTTGTTCAGAGGTAAACTGTAAACATCAGTACAGGACAGGGCCTTACAAGGCCAGGGGATCTCCCATCATCACGGGCTGGAATGCCGAGTGGGAGGGAGGTGAAGCTCGCTGGACGTTTCATTGGAAAAAACGGTCCCCCTATTAAAAGTCCGCCTGGGTGCCTCAGGCTCAGTGCTTTTCTCTGGGCTTGCTCTAAAGCCCATTAAAATCAAAATTGGAGTTGAGTAGCTTTTACAATCCTGTGTCTGTAATGCTGACACAATTTGAAAGAACACATTTAAAATCTACGGACCATTATTTACTGAACCCAAGGGTTCTTGACTGAATACTTTAACACTTTTATGCACCAGAGAAACAAGCGCGCAGCATCTTTACAATTATGTGTTTGAACTTCCATTTTTTTTGCCGTAACTGTATATTTCTATGGCATCGCTGTCGAAGAGTAATGAGCTGCTGAAGTGGATTTACTTACTCTAGAGTTAACGAAAGTTATCATGACCAAAGTATTCAAAATGAAATAATTAAATAAATGAATTCAATAAAACAACAACTAAATGTATTAGTTTATTCTGAAATAATTATCAAATAGTTAATTTAATTAATAATTAATTAAATAAATAAATTATTAAATGTACACCGATCAGGCATAACATTATGACGGTGAAGTGAACAACACTGATTATCTCTTCATCACGGCACCTGTTAGTGGGTGGGATATATTAGGCAGCAAGTGAACATTTTGTCCTCAAAGTTGATGTGTTAGAAGCAGGAAAAATGGGCAAGTGTAAGGATTTGAGCGAGTTTGACAAGGGACACATTGTGATGGCTTGACGACTGGGTCAGAGCATCTCCAAAACTGCAGCTCTTGTGGGGTGTTCCCGGTCTGCAGTGGTCAGTATCTATCAAAAGTGCTCCAAGGAAGGAACAGTGGTGAACCGGCGACAGGGTCATGGGCGGCCAAGGCTCATTGATGCACGTGGGGAGCGAAGGCTGGCCCGTGTGGTCCGATCAAACAGACGAGCTGCTGTAGCTCAGATTGCTCAAGAAGTTAATGCTGGTTCTGATAGAAGGTGTCAGAATACACAGTGCATCACAGTTTGTTGTGTATGGGGCTGCATAGCCGCAGACCAGTCAGGGTGCCCATGCTGACCCGTCCACCGCCGAAAGCACCAACAGTGGGCACGTGAGCATCAGAACTGGACCACGGAGCAATGGAAGGTGGCCTGATCTGATGAATCATGTTTTCTTATACATCACGTGGATGGCCGGGTGCGTGTGCGTCGCTTACCTGGGGAACACATGGCACCAGGATGCACTATGGGAGGAAGGCAAGCCGGCGGAGGCAGTGTGATGCTTTGGGCAATGTTCTGCTGGGAAACCTTGGGTCCTGCCATCCATGTGGATGTTACTTTGACACGTACCACCTACCTAAGCATTGTTGCAGACCACGTACACCCTTTCATGGAAACGGTATTCCCTGGTTTCACATGCGCCCTACCACAAAGCAAAAATGGTTCAGGAATGGTTTGAGGAGCACAACAACGAGTTTGAGGTGTTGACTTGGCCTCCAAATCCCCCAGATCTCAATCCAATCGAGCATCTGTGGGATGTGCTGAACAAACAAGTCCGATCCATGGAGGCTCCACCTCGCAACTTACAGGACTTAAAGGATCTGCTGCTAACATCTTGGTGCCAGATACCACAGCACACCTTCAGGGGTCTAGTGGAGTCCATTCCTCGACGGGTCAGGGCTGTTTTGGCAGCAAAAGGGGGACCAACACAATATTAGGACAATATTGTCATGCCTGATTGGTGTATCGATTTATTTAGTAAAATTCCATGTAAACACAACATTTATTGTTTAATATATTTCACAACATCCTCTTTCACACGCTGTTTAAATATCGTTTTTTTAATAATAAAATGTGATCGATATGTCATGTCTGCCCTCTCGAACTTTAAACCAATTAAAGTTGTAACTAAACTAATCTGATGTTTAAATAATATTATTTGAATTACATATTAGGAATTATGGGTCATTATAAGAGTTTTTTTTTTATTAATATTTATATATTTTTTCATATGTAAAAGTGTCTATGTACTCGTTGGTTATTGTTCTAAATGTGTTTTTTTTTATGTGTTGGTGGTGGGTATTATTGCGCAAAAAAAAAAATTAAAGGAAAAGAAAGTAGGAATAAGGAATAATTATTAGGGAAAAAATATTATGTCTTTAAAGGAAATGTCCATTTGTATAATTGTTTTAAATAAGTCGCCACCTACTGGTGTAGCAATGTAATCATACAATCTTTATTTGAAGCGTCGAGCTACTTTTTTAAAAGCTGATTAGGCTAGTACTTCTGTGATAATATGAATATTTGTAAGACAGAAATAATGATACTGTGTGGTTAAAAAGACAGTTTCATATCTATACATGACAACGGCTCTCTCTGGCTCAGAACGCAGATCTGAATGACTTGTCAGAGGTTTAATAGATGAATCGCTGTCATTTAGGAATAAGATCATGTGGGTGTTTGAATCGAGATTGCGATCTTTTAGCGATTAATTGTAACAAAAAATGTTTTTATGGCTTTAGTTTCACAAATGAATCTTAACTTCTCTTTGATGGCTCTTCCGCTGTTATTCCCCATCAGACAGAGCTGGTTGACCTCCTCAGACCCCTCTCCGACCAGATCCACGAGGTCCAGAGCTTCCGGGAGAAGAACCGCGGCAGCAGCCTGTTCAACCACCTGTCCGCCGTGAGCGAGAGCATCCCGGCTCTGGGATGGGTGGCTGTGGTGAGTGAGCACCTCTCTCTGTGCTGCATACACACACACACACACACACACACAGGGCTCTACACTAACACTTGAGAGCAGTGGCATCGGTGCCGGGGTGGCAGGTGTTAATAATGTTACATTTGGTCTTTTAAGGCGTCTTTACACAGCAAACGCGGCACAGAAACCAAATCTGAAGTGGCATAAAATAAAATAAAAAAATGCACATTTGATTTTTGAGCTAAATTTATTTTCATTAAAGGGATAGTTCACCCAAAAATGAAAATTACCCCATGATTTACTGTATATGTATATGACGAACACAATCGGAGTTATATTAAAAAATGTCCTGGTTAATCCAAGCTTTACAATGGCAGTGAATGGCAGCCCAAAATTTGAAGTCCAAAAAAGTGCATCCATCCATTATAAAAGTGCATCCCGCATCCATCCATTATAAAAGTGCATCCATCCATTATAAAAGTGCTCCACACGGCTCCAGGGGTTAATAAAGGCCTTATGAAGCGAAGCCATGCATTTGTGTAAGAAAAATATCCATATTTAAAACTTTATAAAGTAAAATATCTAGCTTCCGGCAGACCGCCTTCTGTATTCAACTTAAGAAAAAAGCGTACAAATGCACGATAACCACTATAGCTTTTTTTTTTGCTATAGCAAAAAATACTGTAATTATGTTACTTTCAAACAAGTAGCTCTGTTTCGTTCAACTTTTGGCACGTTTGCCATTTTATGTTTCTCATATGCAACAGAAATGGCAGTGCAAATTGGTAGTGGCACCAAAATTCAGTCGCACCGGCAGGAAAAAAATGTCTCAAAATGCAAACATTTAGTCGCAGTGCAAACATATTTAGGTTATAACTCATGCAGAAAATACCTGGTTTGACTTTTGAGTCTTTGCACATTCAGATTCAGGCAAGGCTTTGATGCTAGTGATAAAAGCCCAGCAAATAAACTTCAAACAATATCGCATTAGGCATATTTTCTTTGATTGTGACCATCTCTAAGAGGATGCTTGCATTTGTATTATGTAAACTCTTCTGATGTCCTCATGCCATGGATGGCTGTATCTAATCTCTGCAATGTGAATTTGGACTGAGACAGATCTGGACTCTATCATTTTCTGCTTTAAACTACTGCAGCTGTTTACAGCAAAGGGTCAGCGCCTCAGTATTAGTTTTCTGTGCTTATTATTTGCTTTCTATGAGTACATAAGCTCTTTTGACCATCTTTTGACCTGTTGTTTTCTTGCTCTCTGTCATGCAGTGTCAGAAACCAGGGCCGTATGTGAAGGAGATGAACGACGCCGCAATGTTCTACACCAACAGAGTCCTGAAAGATTACAAAGACACGTTAGTGTTTGTTTAGCTCAGTTTGATAGCCTATGTTAATGAGAAATTACCCTTACAAGGTGGCTCTTCAAGGAACACACATCTCTCACAGCGAACGCAGTACACAAATATTTATGTTTTGCCATGAAAAATGATTTATTTGTTCACTTGTGTGTGTGCTGACCTCAGCGACGGGCGTCATGTGGAGTGGGTGCGTTCCTATCTGAGCATCTGGACTGAACTCCAGACCTATATCAAGGAGCATCACACCACGGGCCTCGTCTGGAGCAAAACTGTGAGTGAGACCTTCACTGGATGTATGATGTGAATATATTGTTTTTCAGATCGTGCAATGCAATTAGCACAGGTGTTCAATCAAGAGTATCAAGAGGAGGTAAACGTTTTCCATGCTAGATATTGTGTTTGTGTTTCAAATGAGGAAGAATTGAAACTGCAATGCAGAAAAGCATATTTTCCATTTTTAGTCATAGAGGCTGGTTGAATGCAGGTTCATTTCAGATGATTAACAGTTGTGTATATCTATCTAAATAACCAGTACAGTTAGATTTATGCATGCCAGCTTTGGAAATGCTTCTCTTCCAGTTAGGGATGCACAATATATCCGTGCCACAGTTGGAGAATTTTACATTTATCGCTATTGGTCGATTTAATTGTGCATACTGATTTCCCCTGTTTATAGGGGTGGTAAGATTTTCTTTGTTTCTTCTGCTCACCAAGGCTGCATTTATTTTATTAAAAATACAAAAAAAACTGTAAAAATGTGAGATATTATTACAATTTAAAATAACTCTTTTCTATGTGAATATATAGTAAAGTGTAATTTATTCCTGTGATCAAAGCTGAATTTATCATCATTACTCCAGTCTTCAGTGTCACATGAAGAAACATTTATGAATCATGCCACTTTAGATTTTTAATGCATCCTTGCTAAATAAAATGATTAATTTATATATATATATATATATATATACACACAGTCAAACCAAAAATTATTCAGACACCAGATATAATTTTTCACTAGTGAGGAGAGCAAAATAAAGTAAACATATTATACCCAAAAATTCTTCAAACAGTAAAATTGATAAAAAATTTGGGAGCAAAATGATTGACACTTTGAGCTGAGCATGTTTTGCTTCAGTGTTTGTTCTTTAATTGCTAATGTGACCTTTGACACCACAGACTGAACTAAATGAAGCATTGCTTGTCATTGGTTGAGCTAAATTGGTATTATCTAATTGTGTTCTTAAATCTAACAGCTGATTGGTTGATTGTAATCCATTACATCCCTTTCTATCAAAGTTATCTGACATTATCAAGATGAATTTGTTCTGACACAACTCTGAGTTCTTGTCATATTTTATTACCATTTTCTAAACTATAAACTGTGATAATGTGAGAAAATGTTGAAGGTGTCTGAATACATTATAAATGAGTAATTTTATTTAGCAAGGATGCATTAAATTAAAAGTGACATATATAATGTTGTTTATTTATTAATTAAATAAATAAATAAATACAAAGTTAGATTAGAAGTTATTTATTTTACACTGTATTAGGTTACAAGAGTTTTAGAAAGGTTGGTTTTAATCTGTATTTTGTTTTAGTTTCATAACTAAATGGCTTCATGCTACTTTTATGTCTTTTAGAGATTACACTGAAAAACAAATTGGTGTAGAAACAATTTTCACTCAGAAATTGCTTGTAAATTTCACAATTAATCACAAAGAAACGGGAAGTAATGCATTGAATTAAATGTAAGATTCTGAAGTAGAAAGACTGAAATAGTGTTTTCTCTAATAATCTTATTTACACAGTTATCCCCTCGAGTACTCCTGGGACTTTTGGGGATGTTAAATCTTGTCTGTCATGGGTTGATATAGTGTGTGTGTGTGTGTGTCAGACAGAAACCTGAGAGCTGTCACTGACTGTGTGTGTCAGCTGTCCCTCCCGCTCTGTGTGTGTGAAGGACTGTGTGCTGCGGACAGGTGGTCATCTGGGTCCTTTTGCATGGGGGGGTTTACCATAGAAATGCCCCCAACAAAAGCCTAGTGTGTGTCTGGCTTACACACCTGCTCTCACACACACTCCTCGTAATTCAACCTCTCTTCTCATGTATTCCACATTAGACCTCTCCTTTCACTTCATTATATATCCTCACACATCAAACCCCCGCATCACTGTATTTTCCCGCTTTTCCGCTTCCTCTGACAGTTTGTTTAAGTACTTTTGCCTTTTCACCTCTTCACAAGGCATTGACCTTTAGGGTCAGAGGTCGAGCTGCCCAACCTAAGCTGAACATCAGCACAAGTATTGGGATTAGAAGTGTGTGTGTTTGCACAAGACAGGAAAAGATGAGTGTGCAACAGTTGTTTAAGTGGCTTAACCATGTGCAACTGTCAATGGCAGCTGTGCTGACAGTGTAAAACAGGCGTAAGTGTGCCGTCAGGGTCACACAACAGCCAAACGGCCACCATTGTTAAAAAAGATTATCCCAGTTGTGCCAGAAACACATGGAATGATGTGAACTGCTTTTGAAAATCAGGACCATCATGGAAACACTCACTGAGGATCAACAGGATTGTTTTCTTGGCACAAATGATTTAGTGAGAGACATTTTACAGCATATTTTGACTGATATTTAATATGTTAAATTCATAATATGCGTAGATAGAGTAGCAGTCTCACTCTTTATTATTATTTGTTCCTTATTGTCCATATTCCATACTCACTTATAATTATACATTTTAGTCAAGATGTTCATACACATTTATGTACTAATACACTGTAATACTAATTAAAATTAGTATACCAAACTAATTTCATGCATTTAAACGTACACCATTAAAAAGCCTTTAAGATCATGAGAAACATTGATTCATTCAAGTTTGACCATATTACTGTATGACATCCATGTTTATGGAAAAAAAAAAATATATATATATATATATATATATATATGTGTGTGTGTGTGTGTATATGTATTTTTTTCTTTATTTATATTACTGTATAACATCCATGACTGTGGGGAAGGAAAAAATAAATAAATATATATAATTTTTAATAAAGTCATATATATATATATAAAATTTAATAAAAAATATATTTTTTAAATGTATTTATTACTGTATTACTATATGGGGAAGGAAAAAAGAAATATATATATTATTTTTTATAAAATAAATAAATTAATATATATATATATATAATAAAATGAATAAATATATATTATTTTTAATAAAAAAATATTTTTTATTTCTTTATTACTGTATGACATCCATGTTTATGGGGAAGGAAAAAAATAAATATATATTATTGTTTTAATACATTAAATAAATAATAAATAAATATATTTTTAATTATCTTTATTACTGTATGACATCCATGCTATAGCTATATATATACACTCACCTAAAGGATTATTAGGAACACCATACTAATACTGTGTTTGACCCCCTTTCGCCTTCAGAACTGCCTTAATTCTACGTGGCATTGATTCAACAAGGTGCTGAAAGCATTCTTTAGAAATGTTGGCCCATATTGATAGGATAGCATCTTGCAGTTGATGGAGATTTGTGGGATGCACATCCAGGGCACGAAGCTCCCGTTCCACCACATCCCAAAGATGCTCTATTGGGTTGAGATCTGGTGACTGTGGGGGCCATTTTAGTACAGTGAACTCATTGTCATGTTCAAGAAACCAATTTGAAATGATTCGAGCTTTGTGACATGGTGCATTATCCTGCTGGAAGTAGCCATCAGAGGATGGGTACATGGTGGTCATAAAGGGATGGACATGGTCAGAAACAATGCTCAGGTAGGCCGTGGCATTTAAACGATGCCCAATTGGCACTAAGGGGCCTAAAGTGTGCCAAGAAAACATCCCCCACACCATTACACCACCACCACCAGCCTGCACAGTGGTAACAAGGCATGATGGATCCATGTTCTCATTCTGTTTACGCCAAATTCTGACTCTACCATCTGAATGTCTCAACAGAAATCGAGACTCATCAGACCAGGCAACATTTTTCCAGTCTTCAACTGTCCAATTTTGGTGAGCTCGTGCAAATTGTAGCCTCTTTTTCCTATTTGTAGTGGAGATGAGTGGTACCCGGTGGGGTCTTCTGCTGTTGTAGCCCATCCGCCTCAAGGTTGTGCGTGTTGTGGCTTCACAAATGCTTTGCTGCATACCTCGGTTGTAACGAGTGGTTATTTCAGTCAAAGTTGCTCTTCTATCAGCTTGAATCAGTCGGCCCATTCTCCTCTGACCTCTAGCATCAACAAGGCATTTTCGCCCACAGGACTGCCGCATACTGGATGTTTTTCCCTTTTCACACCATTCTTTGTAAACTCTAGAAATGGTTGTGCGTGAAAATCCCAGTAACTGAGCAGATTGTGAAATACTCAGACCGGCCCGTCTGGCACCAACAACCATGCCACGCTCAAAATTGCTTAAATCACCTTTCTTTCCCATTCTGACATTCAGTTTGGAGTTCAGGAGATTGTCTTGACCAGGACCACACCCCTAAATGCATTGAAGCATCTGCCATGTGATTGGTTGATTAGATAATTGCATTAATGAGAAATTGAACAGGTGTTCCTAATAATCCTTTAGGTGAGTGTATATATATATATTTATTTATTTATTTTTTCTTTTCTTTATATATCACTGTATGACATCCATGTTTATGGGGAAGGAAAAAATTGAATAAATATATATTATTGTTTTAATACATTAATAAATAAATAAATGTATAATTTTTTATTAAATATATATATTTTTAATTATTTTTATTACTCTGACATCCATGCTATGGGGAAAAAAAAAAAAAAATAATAATAATAATATATATATATATATATAAAATACATAAATTAATAAATATATTATTTTTTTAATAAAAACATATTTTTAATTTCTTTATTACTGTATGACATCCGTGTTTATGGAAAAAAAAAAAAAATATATATATATGTATATATATGTATGTATATATGTATATATATGTATGTATATATATATATGTATATATATGTATGTATATATATGTATGTATGTGTGTATATATATATATATACACACACACACACACACACACACATATATATATATATGTGTGTGTGTGTATATATATATGTGTATATATATATATATGTGTATGTATGTGTGTGTATATATATATATATATATATATATATATATATGTGTGTGTGTATATATATATATATATATGTGTATGTATGTGTGTATATATATATATATATATATGTATGTGTATATATATATATATATATATATATATATATATATATATATATATATATATATATATATGTGTGTGTGTATGTATGTGTGTATATATATATATATATATATATATATATATATGTATATATATATGTATATGTTTTTCTTTATTTATATATTACTGTAGGACATCCATGTTTATTCTATCCATCTATCTATCATGGAGGTCGCCTTAATTTTTGGATCTTTAAAGTTTAATCCATTCATTCAAGTCAACAACACTACAGACTCAATCCGCTGCCTCATACTCCTCCTACTGGAGTAAAACGGCCATTGCAATGAACAACATGTGGTTACAGTTTAGTTTCTGTACCTTCATAAGATATTCAGCCATATTATAAAACTGTATAGGTGTGTATATATGTACTGGGGACTAACTCTGATGTTCTCTACAGGGTCCTGTAACCCCTTCCTCACTGTTCAATGCTCCATCCGATGGTCGTTGCCCTCCTCCTCCTCCTCCTCCTCCTCCTCCAGGACCTCCTCCAGTGTTCATGGACAACAGCCCTAACCCTGAGGACGGCGCAGCCCAACACTCGGCTCTGTTCGCACAGCTCAACCAGGGCGAGGCCATCACTAAAGGTGGGCAGGAGATCTCCATCAGTCCACAGAAACACTGTCCCGCCATCAACAGTCACGTCAGGTGCTGTGTTCTTCCTCCAGGTTTAAAGCATGTGTCCGACGAGCAGAAGACCCATAAGAACGCTAACCTGAGGAAACAGCAGGAGTCTCCCGCCAAACGTCAGAACCCCAGCCCGTCTGTGTGCGCGCCTGCCAGGAAATATTCCCCCGTGCTGGAGCTGGAGGGAAAGAAGTGGAGGGTGGTACGTGCAATACATGCATGGAAGGCCTGATGTGCCAAAATACTGTATACCACAATGCACTTGACATTTCCAAATCATTATTATCCAAAGCCAATAACAACAATTACCAATTTACCAACTAAATAAATAAATACATTTCCATAATAAGTTCCAAAATAAATAAATAAAATTAGAAAAATGACTAAATGCTGCTTGCTGAATTAAACATGCAATATGGTTATGTGACGTAGCATACTAGAGTTTATATCATACTATTTTTTTTAAACATAATAGCCAGAATTTGGCATATTAAGCAGTACATCTAGTGAATTATATTATATTTATTATATTATATATTAATGATGATAATAATAATAATAGTTAGCATAGTGGTTATTATTATTATTATTATTATTATGTATTCTTCTTAATATAGTATAATATAATATAACAATAATATATAATAATAGTATTAGTAGTAAAAAATAACCACTATGCTAACTATAATTATTATTATATTAATAATAATAATTATTATTATTATTATATTAATTATATTAAGTATATTATATTATAATAATAATTATAGTTAGCATAGTGGCTATTATTTTTATTATTGTGTATTCTTCTTTATATATAATATAAAATAATAATATGTAATAATAGTAGTTGTAGTAGTAATAATAGTTATAACCACTATGCTAACTATAATTTTTATATTAATACTAATTTAGTAATAAATTATATTATATTAGCATAGAGGTTGTTATTATTATTATTATTATTATAAATAATTATTATAGTTTGCATAGTGGTTATTATTGCTACTATTATTATGTTATAGTATATTATATATTTAGAAGAATGCATAATAATAATTATTATTATTATTATTATTATTAATTATTTATTATTACTATTATACCATTTTCTCAATAGAAAGATATTTAGCAGAGCCTAAACGTTATATAAATGATATAAATATATGTTTGAAAGTGGAAGAGATTCATTAATCCATGGATGGTAACACCTGTAATCTAGGCTGTGCTTGCAGTGATATTCTCTAGAGCATGTGTTGTGTGTTTCTGACCTATAGGAGCACCAGGATCAGTCACATGACCTGCTGATAGAGGACACCGAGCTCAGACAGGTGGTTTATGTCTTCGGCTGTAACAACTCCACGCTCCAGATCAAAGGCAAAGTCAACTCCATCATAGTGGGTAAGAGGAACTCCTCCAAACCCCAGCTGTTGTCTTGCTCCTGGCTAATGCGTGTCTCCTCACAGATAACTGCAAGAAGCTCGGGGTCGTGTTCGACAGTGCGGTGGGCATCGCTGAGATCATCAACTCCAGAGACGTTCAGCTTCAGGTGGGGTGTAAACATTTGTACACAACGGGTTACAGACAATATTTTGTCACCTGTTATACTACGGGGCTGTTGAATGCTTGAATCTGATTGGTTGGCGAACATTCTAAGGCGGAGTTTGGGGCAAAAATAATATAATTCATATTTTCTCATTTTATTTGTCTTATCTTATCCTTTTAGTGTAGAATGAGTAAAGATTATTTGTTTTTAGGATGACAAAACATTTTAAAAGTAAATTTTTTAGTCTGCTCTACCTCAGTGGTCTAACAGCGCTCGTCAATGTCAAACTGATCGAGATGGCCAATCAAATCAAAGAAGGCGGGTCTCACTGTCATAATGTCACAACGCAACGAGAGTTCGTGGAAAGATTCAAGTCTGTTTCATGATAGAAATGTTTAGCTACCGACAGTAATAGACTATCTAGTGATGCAAACGACTCAACGTTTTATGATATTTCGCCGTTTTGAAATGAAAAAATGCGATCATGATTCATGTAATTCATAAATGAATGACGACGAGGCAAAAAAAAGCCTTGTTTTAATTTTTTGCATTTTCTACATATTAGACATACAAGTAAGAGTGAATTTGTGCATATTATAAAATTATTTATTATATTTATAATCATTTATTTATTTATTCCTTTACATCCCCTTTAACCCTTTAATTATTCAATTTCTTTATTATTATTTATTATTATAATATAAATTATACCCCAAGGTCCCCCCCCAAGCACAAAAGTGAAACTCGGCCTAAAGCCCAAAGTATACTTCGGCTGTCCGCGTACGTGCACCGTCCGCGTGACGTAATTTGCGTCATCAGGAGGGTTCGCGGGCGTCCGCACACCCCATCCGGATTTTTTCCCCCAAACCAGTTCAGCGGAAATCCCAAATCTGAATCTTACGATTTTATTGGTCATGTCAATCACGGTAATGATTGCCTACACCAAACACTGATCCCTAAACCTACCCGTCACTGTAGCCTTAACCAATGATTTCCGCTGAACTGGTTTGGGGGAAAAAATCCACGCGGACTGTCAGAAAGTCAGAAGAGTTACAACAATTGCACTGCGCATGTGTCGAACTCAGCCATCCACGCTCATCCGCGGTTGAGTATACTTTGAAAGCTGTGCGGACATGACTGCGCGCGAGACGCGTCCGGACGCGGAAATTGAAGTATACCCTACGGTGGCCGAGAAGTGCAAAACAAATCACAAATCTAAAAACAAATTAACAAATCAGAAAACACAATGACAAATCTGAAAACAAAATAGCAAGTCAGAAAACACAACGACAAGTCGGACAAAACGGAAAAGGTAGGTATATGTGGCGAATGGAATACTGACCGCTGATTGGACGAGACATCTGTCAATCAAGACATGCAGAACGTACAGCAGGCGCCGGCAGGAGAAAGTTGATTCACGTGTGCATGTGTAAATATTAGAGCCGTCTCTTTTTTTACAGGCTACTTTAGTGCGATTAATTATGGAGAAAGAAAAACGTTTCATATTAAATATGCCTACCACTGTCTGGTTGAGTCAGACAAAATTACAAAACCCGATCTGATACGTGAGAGAGTGCCGTGTAGAGTAAGAACAACAGATTTAGCTTTTAACGCGAGCAACCTGAGTTCGAGTCTCTCCTTTTCCCTATACCCATCGCTTATCAGCTTGGAGAGGCATTTTATTTTAAGTAAAAATAAAGTGTCTAACAGGTAGCCTACTTAATAGACCTACAATATGATAATCTATTTGCACTAAATGGCGTCTTGCACATCTAGAATAGCCTCTGCCAACTTTAAATCAAGAAAAGTTTCCATTGGCAAGGAAATGTAAATGCATTTACACTGCATGCTATAAGAGTAATGTTTTGTTTTATTGTATTGATATAGCCTATGACATTATTTTAAATGAAATTATAGGCTATGCACGTTTTTTTTTGTGC
Source organism: Coreius guichenoti (assembly GCA_039654105.1). Lineage (NCBI taxonomy): Eukaryota > Metazoa > Chordata > Actinopteri > Cypriniformes > Gobionidae > Coreius > Coreius guichenoti. The sequence continues at coordinate 38,381,341 of CM077184.1, forward strand.
GTACGTTCGTTTTTCGTAATCACACGTACACACGTTTGAGAAACGATCTTAGATCAAACGTTGGACAGTTTCTACGCAACATTATATAAATGAGGCCCCAGGAATGCATTATAACTGCTTTCTAATAGTGTTTTTGTTTGTTTTTTTGCAAAGTGAGTGACATAATAATTTTAGCTCGCAGCTTTGCAGATCATTAAAAAAACAATTATTATCGTAGACGATACATTTCTAATATTTACACATGCACATGCGAATCAACTTTCTTCTGCCGCAGCCTGCTGTACGTACTGCATGTCTTGATTGACAGATGTCTCGTCCAATCAGCGGTCAGTATTCCATTCGCCACATATACCTACCTTTTCCGTTTTTTCCATCTTGTCGTTGTTTTCTGATTTGTTATTTTGTTTCCGGAATTGTTATTGTGTTTTCTTACTTGTTAATTTGTTTTTAGACTTTCCATTGCGTTTATAATTTGTTGTTTTGTTTTTGAATTTGTTATTTTGTTTTCATAATTGTGATTTTGTTTTGCACTTCTCGGCCACCGTAATACCCGGGGCTTTAGGTGTGCAATCATTTCAGGGAAACGCTCGGCTAAAGTAGTTCCAGCAGGTTTTGACCGCATTATAGTTCCATATCACTCCGCCAGATGAGTTCAGTTATTTCAGCGGTCCTTACAGCGACAACAGCAAAAGAACCAAAACACACAACGACACTGAACACGCAAATACATACAGTAAACAATAGGATGTTTTTGCCACAAAATTACATTTTATTATGTATGGAAGCACATACTCTCTCACTCTCTCTCACTCTCTCTCTCTCTCTCTCTCTCTCTCTCTCTCTCTCTCTCCTGCTCTCCCACTCACACACACACACACACACACACAGTGCGGACACACACTCGCACAGTACGTGTTGTCAGCGCCGCTCTGATGATTTTATCAGTAAAATAGTTTAACAACTTAAAAGCTACAAGACATTTCTCACTAGCGAGGTAATAACGGCGCTGTTTTTACAGTTTAGTATTAGTAGACTGAGAGACTCACAGACTAATTCACACACACACACTCTCTCTCTCTCTCTAATAACTCACTGTTATATCAAAATAAACGAGCTGAAAACACTCTTAAAAATGTATTGCTTTTCTATAGCATTAAGTCTCAGATGTCAAATATACATTGGCTTGGCTTCTTTAAATAAAAAAAAAAAAATATGCATGGTATTATAATGTTATACTAAAACTAAAATTAAAACAATGGGAAAACCTCTTAAAGATAACCTGTAGATAACCTCTCACTAGCGAGGTAATAACGGCGCTGTTTTTACAGTTTAGTATTAGTAGACGCTGATGTCAAACACTGAGAGACTCTCAGACTAATTCACACACACTCTCTCTCTCTCTCTCTCTCTCTCTAATAACTCACTGCATTAATAACTGCATTACTCAATGGCTCAAGCCTCCGTTATGAGCTCTAAAATCACGTTTTAGAATTAGCAACGGAGGTTTGGGTTTAGATGCGTAAGAAATTAGTCCTGCACACAAGAGCGCTTTAAAGACAAAACCTGACAAATGTCTTGAAATACATCATCGGAACAATGTTTTGAGGTGTGGTAACCGTAGCATAAGCGGAATAATTGACTCCGGGCCGTTGAATTATTAGCTTCACGTCATGACCACATTACCACCTTGGGTGTGCATTATTTTTCTAATAATTCAACGGCCTTACATGAACAACACGTAATATAGCTTGTGTTTTGGCCTCTCAGGTGATGGGAAAAGTTCCTACAATTTCCATTAACAAGACTGAAGGGTGCCATGTGTACCTGAGCAAGGCTTCACTGGACTGTGAGATAGTCAGTGCCAAGAGCTCCGAGATGAACATCCTGGTTCCTGAGGGAGAAGATGATTACGTGAGTGTGTTTACACCTTCCATAACCTTTCATTTTAAAGAGGACCTATCATGCTCTACTAGAGCAGGTTTTCATGCTTGAATGTTTTCATTAGCTCATTGTTCATGCATTATTTGACTAATATCGTCTCATGTGTTCACCAGAGGGAGTTTCCGGTTCCTGAGCAGTTTAAAACGGTTTGGGACGGATCCAGCCTGCTCACAGAGCCCACAAAGATTGCTGGTTGACTCCTTTCCAGCTCGTCATCTCTTTCCTCCTACCCAGAATCCTCCATGCACTGTATCACTCTGGTGTCTCGAACGTAAGAATTCATACGTTGTGGTTGTGTGAGTTATAGTTTTAGGCTCAGAAAATTCAAATTAAGAGCAAAATATGAGCAAACAACTTCAATTTTCCCCACTCCAATTATGAAACCTTTAAACAAAGCAGTGTTAGATGTTTTTCTCCTTAAATTAAGTAGCAATAAAATAGATTATTACTTTAAATAGATTATTAAAAATAGATTATTAGATTATAATTTTTACACATTATGTATTAAATAAATTATTGCACAGCATGGCACCATTATGTGTGAATATGGGAATTTTTCAGTCAACAACTCAAAGTACGAAGTCAAAACGAAAACTAAAATCATTAACAAAAACATTTTGATGCATTAAATAAAAGTTGACTGAAAAAAAAAAATATATATATATATAAAAATATAATGTATTTCAGCTAGTTGCCAAGGTAAGATTTCTTATTTTCATTGTTTAACTTAATATAATAATATAACTAAAATTAAAGCTAAAATAAAACTATATAGATATATAGACAAAAAACAAAAACTTGCAAAAAATTACAAAAACACACAGCAAAATAACTAAAACCTTAACAAAAATTTAAATGAAAACAGAAAATAAGAAAATAAAAATAGATTATTAGATTATAATTTTTACGCATTATGTATTATATAAGTTATTGCACAGCATGGCACCATTATGTGTGAATATATGGGAATTTTTCAGTCAGCAGCTCAAAGTAAAAAGTCAAAACTAAAATAATAATAAAAAAAAAAAAAAAAAAAACATTTTTATGCATGAAATAAAAGTTAGCTGAAATAAATATTATTTAAAATATATATATATATATATATATATATATATATATATATATATATATATATTATTTAAAATAAATTTAAATATTTAAATTTAAATATATATATATATATATATATCATATTTATATATATATATATATATATATTTTAGCTAGTGTCCAAGGCAGTTTTCATTTAGTTTTACTTTATATACTAAAATCACTAAAATTAAAACTGAAATAAATAATAAAACTGTATAGACAAAAAACAAAACCTTGTAAAAAATTACAAAAACACACAGCAAAATTACTAAAACTTGAACAAAAAAAAAAAAAAAAAAAATTCAGAATATTTGTAAAAACTATAAATATTAAAATAACACTCCTTTTTTTTTCTCCATAGTGATGATTTTTTTAAACATTTTAATCAATTTATTAATGTATTTGAAATTATATAGTACTTTGTGTTGGTGTCATAAATTCTCATGTTAAATACATCTTGGTTCCGTGTAGTAATATAGATACAATATTTTTAATATATTATAAGTATATTTAGCTACAACTCATGTTTATAAGGAAACCAGTCCTTTGTGTTTTGTGCCGTCACATTTCCTGCCGTTTACAGATTCCAGTTTCAGTTCATAACATTTTACTTCTGCAAAAAACGTTTATTTGGCAAGAAAACAATCATAAGTGATGGATCAATGGATCTTTTACAATCAAATCACTTTTTATTTTACGAGTGTGATTCTGGTCTTTGTTCTGCAAATGAATGAGTGCCTTTGTGGATATTTTTATAAGGTTTTATATTATTTTAATATAGTTCAAAATAACATCACTTAATTTTTATCATAATCTCAGACCATCCATTTCTGAAATTGACTGCGTTACAACATTCAAGAGGACCTATTACAGCTTTCTTTAGTGTGTAATGTTGCAGTTTGAGCATGAAAAAAGTCCCTCCAATGAACACTTCACAATATTCCTCATTTAAATAATTCATATGCAGAATAAAGGGGCGGGGCCTGGTTGAGTATGGTAAGGGGCGGGACATTTCCCAAACACCAATCACAACACACTGCTCCAGCTGACCAATCAGAGCACATTGTGCTTTTCAGAAGGAGGGGCTTCATAGAGACAGGAACTAAACAGAGCGTTACTGACAGACTGGGAAGAGAGGAGCCGCAACAATGGAGAATATGGGGAAATAATCAACATTCAAGCAGGAAAACCCAAACACACAATCAATAATAGATCCTCTTTAAGGGCTGATTATTGGGTAAAAATAGTCTCACTTTCACGTCTGCCTGTAAATGTACGTGCTTTAAATGTTTGTTCAGCAGGACGGTCCTGAACACTTCAGCTCATTCTGAATGTATGCCAACATGTGTTAATATGTAGCAGTCCTTAAAAGGGAATTATGTTACATTTGCTCGGTCAGTAAATGATTTATAAAAGATGCATAAACACAGGAGAACGTGAACACTGTACTAAATCACACTGTACTCTACCAAAGTATTTTCACATGAATTTAATCAAATAAAGTAATTATGAACCTGTTACTGTTATTGGCTCCTGAATGCACTTTATAACATTTAGTTGTTCTAGAGCAAGGGCTTTAAATGGGGTCCGGGACCCAAAACGTATTTTTAAAGCTGTCAAAGTTAAAATGTGCAGATATTATTAACGTATACTTAACATAATAATTTGATCACACACACACACACTGAACACACACTCATACACATTGAACACACACACACAAACAGAACGCACACACATACACATTGATCACTCACTCACACACACACACACACACACTGAACACACTCATACACATTGAACACTCACACACACACACACACACAAACAGAACGCACATACATACACATTGATCACTCACACACATACAAACACACACACACACTGAACACACACTCATACACATTGAACACTCACACACACACACACACACACACTGAACACACTCATACACATTGAAAACACACACACAAACATAACGCACACATATACACTGAACACACACACACACTGAACACACTCACACACAATGAACACACACACACACATTGAACACACACACACACACTGAACACACATTGAAAACACACACACACAAACATAACGCACACACTGAACACACACACTCACACACTGAACACACACTCTCACAAACACACACACTCATACACATTGAACACTCACACACACACACACTGAACATATACACATTGAAAACACACACGCACACATTGAACACTCACACACTGAATGCACATTTGATCACATTCACCCAATTTGATATTACTGTTTAATTCTGCTTTCTAAAGAATGATCAGAAATCACAACTTTTAATCGGATTCTGATTCTTTTATGTTTTGATTTAACAGGTCTAGTTTTTAACAGTAAAGGGGAAAAACCTGCAAATAGTAAAAAAAAAACTATATAAAGCTGTTTACACTATAAAAAGACACTATAAAAGACAATTGTTTAATTTAATTTCTTATTTTTCTTGCACAGTATTATATGTGAAAAATATAACCTGGAAGAGAGTCCATTGTGAGGGAATCATCAGATCTGGGAGCCCTTGGCATTAATTATGAATGCATGAAAAAAGAGTGAAACTCATAGATTCTTTCCCTGACATTAATGAGGAAACATCAACTTGGCAAACAAGAACAGAATGTGAAGTATTCACCAAAGCAACACAAAACATAAATTAACTTATGTGTATTAATGTGACATTCAAAATATAGACTATAAGCTCAGTGTAAACACACAAACTGAACACACACTCATACACACATACACATTGAACACACACACACACACACAAACTGAACACACACTCATACACACATACACATTGAACACTCACTCACACACACAAACTGAACACACACTCATACATACATACAAACCCGATCCCAAAAAAGTTGGGACACTGTACAAATTGTGAATAAAAAAGGAATGCAATAATTTACAAATCTCATAAAGTTATATTTTATTCACAATAGAATATAGATAACATATCAAATGTTGAAAGTGAGACATTTTGAAATGTCATGCCAAATATTGGCTCATTTTGGATTTCATGAGAGCTACACATTCCAAAAAAGTTGGGACAGGTAGCAATAAGAGGCCGGAAAAGTTAAATGTACATATAAGGAACAGCTGGAGGACCAATTTGCAACTTATTAGGTCAATTGGCAACATGATTGGGTATAAAAAGAGCCTCTCAGAGTGGCAGTGTCTCTCAGAAGTCAAGATGGGCAGAGGATCACCAATTCCCCCAATGCTGCGGCGAAAAATAGTGGAACAATATCAGAAAGGAGTTTCTCAGAGAAAAATTACAGTGCATAATATCATCCAAAGATTCAGAGAATCTGGAACAATCTCTGTGCGTAAGGGTCAAGGCCGGAAAACCATACTGGATGCCCGTGATCTTCGGGCCCTTAGACGGCACTGCATCACATACAGGAATGCTACTGTAATGGAAATCACAACATGGGCTCAGGAATACTTCCAGAAAACATTGTCGGTGAACACAATCCACCGTGCCATTCGCCGTTGCCGACTAAAACTCTATAGGTCAAAAAAGAAGCCATATCTAAACATGATCCAGAAGCGCAGGCGTTTTCTCTGGGCCAAGGCTCATTTAAAATGGACTGTGGCAAAGTGGAAAACTGTTCTGTGGTCAGACGAATCAAAATTTGAAGTTCTTTTTGGAAAACTGGGACGCCATGTCATCCGGACTAAAGAGGACAAGGACAACCCAAGTTGTTATCAGCGCTCAGTTCAGAAGCCTGCATCTCTGATGGTATGGGGTTGCATGAGTGTGTGTGGCATGGGCAGCTTACACATCTGGAAAGGCACCATCAATGCTGAAAGGTATATCCAAGTTCTAGAACAACATATGCTCCCATCCAGACGTCGTCTCTTTCTGGGAAGACCTTGCATTTTCCAACATGACAATGCCAGACCACATACTGCATCAATTACAACATCATGGCTGTGTAGAAGAAGGATCCGGGTACTGAAATGGCCAGCCTGCAGTCCAGATCTTTCACCCATAGAAAACATTTGGTGCATCATAAAGAGGAAGATGTGACAAAGAAGACCTAAGACAGTTGAGCAACTAGAAGCCTGTATTAGACAAGAATGGGACAACATTCCTATTCCTAAACTTGAGCAACTTGTCTCCTCAGTCCCCAGACGTTTGCAGACTGTTATAAAAAGAAGAGGGGATGCCACACAGTGGTAAACATGGCCTTGTCCCAACTTTTTTGAGATGTGTTGATGCCATGAAATTCAAAATCAACTTATTTTTTCCCTTAAAATGATACATTTTCTCAGTTTAAACATTTGATATGTCATCTATGTTGTATTCTGAATAAAATGTTGAAATTTGAAACTTCCACATCATTGCATTCTGTTTTTATTCACAATTTGTACAGTGTCGCAACTTTTTTGGAATCGGGTTTGTACACATTGAACACTCACACACAAACTGAACACACACCAAAAACATACACACACACACTCATACACATTGAACACTCACACACTGAACACACACACAAACTGAACACACACTTATACATACATTGAACACTCACACACACACACACAAACTGAACACATACACATTGAACACACAAACTGAACACACTCATACATACATACACATTGAACACTCACACACACACAAACTGAACACACTCATACACATTGAACACACACTCACACACACAAACTGAACCCACACTCAAAGACACATGCACATTGAACACACACACACACACTAATAAACTTGTTTATTAATGTGACACACACCATTCAAAATATAGACGTATATAGAATATACAAAATATATTCTGCCCTCTGCTGGCAAACAGGAGTCATTACAACACATTTCATTACTTTTGCCTTTATTTGCAAGTAATTTCACTAACTACAGCTTAAAAAAAAATAGTTTTTATGCTGTATCACATAAAACTCAAACATTTAAAGCTTGTGTTTTAGTGGTAAATCTCATGTGTTTAATGCTTGATGACCATGTTTCCCTCCGAGTCCTGAGTGAAGAGCATCTCCTCCTCGTCAGACTGGCTCTTGCCCTCAGATGAAGGCCGCCGGTCCCGATGAGCGATCACACACAAACCCTCCGAGTCCTGAGTGAACAAGGACGCCAGAGTTTCTCCAGCCGTCTCGGCGCTCGCATGCTTTACGGGGGAAAGTGTGTGTCTCTCCTTCAGCCTGCACTTGGCAGGACTGGACATGAGTCGCCGTTTAAAAGGGGACGAAGGAGTATTTTGAATTGGGGATGCGGGACAGATATTCTCTTTTCCCATCCGTTTCATGGGCGACGCCTTCGTTTTGCGCCAAGCGATGGCACTCGATCTTCTGTGGTGTTCATTGACAGGCCGAGAGGTTAAGACAGTGAGATTCTGATCTCTTTGAACATGTTTGTCCTCGTTTTTAGGAGATGGAGACGCTTCCTGGGACGCCCCGTGAAGGAAAGTCTGAACCGTTTGATTCGCATACTCTTCTTTATTCCAGCATTCTTGAGTCTCTAACACATTTTGGTCTGTGTGATGGGCGACATGTCTCCTCTTTTCAGGTGGTTCTTCTTCCTCTCCACATATTAAATGGAAGAAGCGCTGCTCTTTTTCGTCCTTGTCTGACGCTTCCCAATCCCCGTCCCAGTTCTGCAGGTGCTCCTCAGGTGTTTGACTGCTTGACTCTGTAGTCATGTGATGTTTCCGTTTGGTGCCGGTGTGTGTTGCGCTTCGGTTCGGGTCTGAGCACAGAAATACCAGTCAGAAGATCATGGGGATTTAGCTTAAACTGTTTATCATCACAATAAAGATGTGTGTGTGTTATTTTAGTATCATTGAGATACTATTACAGTTTTTATTTTTGTATTTTACATTTTAATTTTAGTTAATGTTTTTGTGATTTTGTTGTGTGTTTTTGTCTTTTTTATTTTTTATAAATATGTCTATATCATTTTTATTTCACTGTTATAAATAAACTAAATAAAAATGAGAAATGTTTACTTCAGCAACTATTTAACTTGGTTTAAGCAGCAGAAATCTTTTTTAATTATGGTTTTAGTCTTAGTATTTAGTTAACTATAATAAACCTGGTGTACACACACACACACACACACACACACACACACACACAAACTGAACACTCAGACGCACATACACACACACACTGAACGAACACACACACATACACTGAACACACACTGATGCACACACATACACTGAACACACTCATGCACACACAAACTGAACACACACACACAAACTGAACACACACTCATGCGCACACACACATACACTGAACACACACAGAACACACACGCTCATGCACACACAAACACTGAACACACACACAAACTGAACACACTCGCACACACACTGAACACACACACAGACACACACAAACTGAAAACACACACATACACGCAAACTGAACACACAATGAACACACACATACACAAACTGAACACACTGAACACACACAAACTGAACACACACACAGACACACAAACTGAACACACACTGAACACACACACACAAACTGAACACACACACACACACAAACTGAACACACACACGCTCATGCACACACAAACTTACACACAAACTGAACACACACACAACACACAGACAAACTGAACACACACCGACACACACACACACACACTCACACTCAACACACACACACTCACACAGACACAAACGGAACACACACACTGAACTGAACACTCGCACACACACACATACTCTCAAACAGACACACACTGAACTATTATTATAGTTAACTATACCATAAAAAAAACGTTTTGCTATATCAAAATACCAATAAATAATTTCTCATTTTTATTTAGTTTAAGTTGATGTACTAAAATAACTAAAACAGAAATAAAGGTTACACTTTATTCCAAGGTGTCCTTGTTACAGTGTAATTATACATTTATGTTAAAGATTACCGTTTAGTAACACATGATACAGTAACAGTATGAAAGCTCTGGAGTGTCTCACCTGCGGATTTAGGAGTGAAGAAGGATGATATTGAGCTCTGTCTCGTGACAGGCATGTTGAGTTTGGTCTGAGTGAAGCTGAGCGCCGCCGACACACTGTATCTGGATATGGGACGGGTCTGTTTCTGAAAACATCAAAACACTTCTTAACATGTACCGAAATATTTTTTTCTTACAAAGACAAAGGAAATATACGTTAAATTCAATTGCAATAAGCTAGATGTGGTATAATAGAATCTATTTAATTATTTCACCTGTTGTTTCTTCTCTTTTAACTCGTTTGTGTCGAGCCATATCCCACACTCCTCTTCTTTAGCGGGTTTCACTTTAGTGCTCTTGCTGGATTTCATTGTGTTTACAAATCAGACGTGGTTATATGAGAAACTAATAACTCGCTAACAATCTCTTAATAAACTAAGGTAATGTTTAGAACGTCATATTTTAGTTATTTTTAGATAAAGCTCCTCGAGATTCTCTGTTTACAACTAGTCATTCCCGCGCGCGCATTCAAAGGGACTCTCGGGTTGCCAAGTATTCTCGCGTAACACTGACATATACGTTTTTTTATTAATATAAATAGTCATAATAATGAAGGGGATTGTATTCCGAATATGTATAATATAATATAATATAATATAATATATAAAACAGTTATTTTACTATAAAGTAGTTATTTGTCATAACTAAGCGCGGCATATTTACTAGAGTGGAAATCTTAAAGGGACTTGGCAACCCTCACTGAAACGTGCGCATAAATGTTACCGTTTTCTTCGAGTGTAAAATTAAATAAATAATTATTCCTATCACTTTAGAGTTGAGATTAAATAGACTGTATATTATTTGCATAAGCATATTTTTGCAGTGAAGAAAAATAAATAATACAGGATGTTACGAAATCATCCGGCGACGTCACGTGACACATCCGTTTGCAACAGTGGTGACGTCAATAAAAGGGTGAGTGAATTCTTTTTTTTCCTGGTGCGGTTTTTTGTTAAAAAAAAAACCCGTTGATATTATAATAATATGTAATTTCATAATCACATTAACATTATATGCTTATATAATATGCGAATTAGTGAGAGACATCAACGTGTCGTTTATACTTTCAGCGGAATGAAAGCTAAATCGTAGCTAGCTGTGTGAGCTAGCATCGCTCAGGAAATAAACAAAACAACATCAGCTGGTTTATTATGTACTCCAGTCTGATTCAACATTTTTCTTGAGTCAGACAGCTCGTTATATGTCTAAAATCTACTGAGTCACATATGTTTGTTTATAAGAATTGTATTTCCAGTCTGATTGTCTCTTCAGTTGTTTTGTAGTTCATCATGTTTCATGGAATACCTGCTTCTGGAGTGATGGGAGGAGGTGAGTGAGAGGAAATTAGTCTCTAAATCAATCATATTCATATATTTTCTTTAAAATTTGTGACCCTGGACCATTAAACCAGTCATAAGGGTCAATTTTTTTAAATTGAGATGTATACATCACATGAAAGCTGAATATATAAGCTTTCCATTGATGTATGGTTTGTTAGGATAGGACAATATTTGGCCGAGATACAACTATTTGGAAAATCTGGAATCTGAGGGTGCAAAAAAATCTAAATATTGAGAAAAAAAAAAAAAGTTGTCCAAAAAGTTGGCCTTTAAAGTTGTCCAAATGAAATCCTTAGCAATGCATATAACTACTAATAATACATTTTTGATATATTTACTGTAGTAAATATCTTCATGGAACATGATCTTTACTTAATATCCTAATGATTTTTGGCATAAAAGAAAAATCGATAATTTTGACCCATACAATGTATTGTTGGCTATACCCGTGTGACTTATGACTGGTTTTGTGGTCCAGGGTCACATTTTCACATATCATCATATTTTATATCTCTGTTTTCCCTTTCTGCTTTAACTTAACCAGCGCCTGCCAACAAGCCAGAACTGTATGAGGTAAGAAATATTACATCGTGTACTATTTGTAATAATGCACTCAATGTCATTGTGATTATTCATCTTCAAATGACTGTATTTGTCTGTTACAGGAAGTGAAATTGTACAAAAATGCCAGAGAAAGGGAAAAGTAAGTTAACTGACATCATATTGTTCATTGGGGCTACAAATTTATTTATTTGTCTTCAGTTCACTTCAAAAAAAATTTGCGGGGGGGCGCAAACAAACCGAATTAGTAATGCAGAACTGAATGAAGGCTATTTGTTAAATAACCATTTAACACTGATATAATAATGTATCATTACTGCTTAGCTAAAACATGGATTCAGTAGTAGGCTACTGATATGGCCAAAAAAGTCATATATCTGTAGGCCCCATTTTTGGGCTGAATGGCGATGTACGGTATAATCTCAGTATTTTCTAAAAAAAAAAAATAAAAAAAAAAAATCCTATTTGAACAAAAAAAACTCTATTTAATTTAAAAAAAATGTTATTTCACATCCTGACCAATGTTGTCCTACGAACAATGTTCATATTGAAGGCTATGAAAACAAACTGTGCAGTCTGTGCTATATTATGTGCAAAAAGGGGTAAAATCACATTACATTCTAACATTGTAACATTACAATCTAAAAACAAAATAATGCTTTTTAAAGCAGACTAAAACTAAAAATGAAAATAAACAAAAGCACAAACTAATTATGCCTTTTTGATTAGCTTACAGTAGTCACTTTACAGTTACTGCTATCAAAAAAATACACTTAGGCCTACTTGTAGGTTTAAAATCCTACTTATGGCACATTTATGTTCACCAACATCAGCAACAAATATTTTTGCAAAATGTGTATTTTAGTCATAATTATTGCGCTCCTATTGCGCTGCATCTGTTTGGCGCACATGCTCGCGGCGGCGCTCGTTCACGGAAGTTTGTGCTTGAGAGGGCTCGTCCACTCCTGACAGCAAAATATAAATATTTGCTTGGCTTTCTAACATTTACAGATGGAGAATATGTCTGTGAAATGTAAGTTATGCACTGAGGAAATTATGTCACTTCAGCTTAAAGATTATTAATGGAGTTGTGTTTGTTCCCACCAATCGCTGCACAAGTTAAGGTTACGCATGATGACGAAAGCACGTTAGTGCTATCCCTCCCGGAACCCATAGAGAATGCATTGCAGTGCCTGCAGTTCGAAAAAAAAAAAATATTTGTAAAGCGGTCTATGAGAACAGTATGGGCGATTCGCCCAAAAGTGAGTGAAATTCGCCCATAAAGGGGTGGTACTCCACAGAACGTGACTTGACGCTGATTGGACTATATATCCAGAGGCAGAACAGTGACAGCTAGCGTAACTAGAATCCGTCCCTTTCGCACTTTGTTGGTGCATCACCCTAATGAAGAAACCGCCCCTGTTTGTCTTATTAATTGATGTCACAGTAGATAATTTAAAATGCTGATTATGTGTTTGGGTTGCATTTTAAGGGATAGTTCACCCAAAAAATTAAAATTCTGTCATCATTTACTCGCCCTCAATTTGTTCCAAACCTGTATACGTTTCTTTGTTCTCCTGAACACAAAAAATATCGTTGTTTGTGTTCAGAACAAAGAAATTTCATTTTTGGGTGAACAATCCCTTTTATGTCTTTTTTTAAATTTTTTATTTTGAAAGGTATGACAACATGGCTGAGTTGTTTGCTGTGGTTAAAACCCTCCAGGCCCTGGAAAAAGCCTACATTAAGGACTGCGTGACTCCAAACGAGTGAGTTTGTTTTGTTTGTGCAAAATGGCATGATTTAAGCTATGGTCACATTTACCCAGGGTTCCTATGCAGTTTGGAAAAGTAGGTAATTTGATTTGAGTAATTTCCAGGTCTGAAAAAGTATGGAACAAAGAAAGCAGAGTATGGAAAAATATTTGCATTATCTTGCCCCTATTTAGTTTTCTATAATAGAAGATTAAGAATTTAATGAAAATGAATTTACCATACAAAAAGTGTTTCATGGCAGCTGTTTAGTGATCCTTTAGTGATTGTCAAACACGACTGAATGAATTCAAGATGCACTTTTTCATTACACAAAAATGCTAATTATAAGTGTTTTGGGTTTCTTCCCAAGATATTCTTAGCACCATAATACTGAGCCTCTAAAATGACCTTTGCAAAAATAAAAAAAATATACAGATTTTCGTGTCCGCCTGAGAAACCGTAAACTATTGCGCATCAGTCCATTTCGCTGTGTGGTTTCTTGGCTGCCATAGAGTATGCGTTAAAGCAGAGTCCTAAGTCGTTGAAATATGACGTACTGCCTTAACGAAAGTCAAATTTTGAACACTTTTTGACAGTACCAGTCTTTTTTATAGACCCTTGAACTTGGCACATAGGACAATGCACACAGCCATATTGTGTCATCAGCCCATTTCGTGTCATGGTTTCTTCGTCATCACAGAGGATGTGTTAAATTGGACATTAGGCCTTGATATTAGAGGTACTACCCTAACGAAAGTCAAATTTTGCACACTTTTTGACAGTACCAGTCTTTTTTATAGACCCTTGAACTTGGCACATAGGACATTGCACACAGCCGTATTGTGTCATCAGCCCATTTTGTGTCATGGTTTCTCCGTCGCCATAAGGGATGTGTTAAATTGGACATTAGGCCTTGATGTTAGAGGTACTACCCTAACGAAAGTCAAATTTTGCACACTTTTTGACAGTACCAGTCTTTTTTATAGACCCTTGAACTTGGCACATAGGACATTGCACACAGCCGTATTGTGTCATCAGCCCATTTCGTGTCATGGTTTCTCCGCCACCACAGAGGATGTGTTAAATTGGACATTAGGCCTTGATATTAGAGGTACTACCCTAACGAAAGTCAAATGTTGCACACTTTTTGACAGTACCAGTCTTTTTTATAGACCCTTGAACTTGGCACATAGGACATTGCACACAGCCGTATTGTGTCATCAGCCCATTTTGTGTCATGGTTTCTCCGTCGCCATAAGGGATGTGTTAAATTGGACATTAGGCCTTGATGTTAGAGGTACTACCCTAACGAAAGTCAAATTTTGCACACTTTTTGACAGTACCAGTCTTTTTTATAGACCCTTGAACTTGGCACATAGGACATTGCACACAGCCGTATTGTGTCATCAGCCCATTTCGTGTCATGGTTTCTCCGCCACCACAGAGGATGTGTTAAATTGGACATTAGGCTTTGATATTAGAGGTACTACCCTAACGAAAGTCAAATTTTGCACACTTTTTGACAGTACCAGTCTTTTTTATAGACCCTTGAACTTGGCACATAGGACATTGCACACAGCCGTATTGTGTCATCAGCCCATTTTGTGTCATGGTTTCTCCGTCGCCATAAGGGATGTGTTAAATTGGACATTAGGCCTTGATGTTAGAGGTACTACCCTAACGAAAGTCAAATTTTGCACACTTTTTGACAGTACCAGTCTTTTTTATAGACCCTTGAACTTGGCACATAGGACAATGCACACAGCCGTATTGTGTCATCAGCCCATTTCGTGTCATGGTTTCTCCGCCACCACAGAGGATGTGTTAAATTGGACATTAGGCCTTGATGTTAGAGGTACTACCCTAACGAAAGTCAAATTTTGCACACTTTTTGACAGTACCAGTCTTTTTTATAGACACTTGAACTTGGCACATAGGACATTGCACACAGCCGTATTGTGTCATCAGCCCATTTCGTGTCATGGTTTCTCCGCCACCACAGAGGATGTGTTAAATTGGACATTAGGCCTTGATATTAGAGGTACTACCCTAACGAAAGTCAAATTTTGAACACTTTTTGACAGTACCAGTCTTTTTTATAGACCCTTGAACTTGGCACATAGGACATTGCACACAGCCGTATTGTGTCATCAGCCCATTTCGTGTCATGGTTTCTTCGTCATCACAGAGGATGCGTTAAATTGGACATTAGGCCTTGATATTAGAGGTACTACCCTAATGTTGTTAAATTTTAAACACTTTTTCACAGTACTACCCTAACAAAAGCCAAATTTTGACTATAATCTCCATTAATTTGTGCATCCATGCTCTCTTTTTCTTCATAGAACTATGGCAGTGATGCACAAAAGAAATAGGTTGTAGACAGTATAAATAAAACTAGAAATTGTAATGCGCAAGCACACTAAAAAAATCCTGTGCACATGTGAATAGTTTCTTTAGGGCACAAAAAAGTTTCTTGAGTGCATGCAAAAAGTCTGTATATTTTTATTTTAGGGGCTCTGTATGTTGTCACTGAGAAAATCAATGAAAAAAACCCCCCTAAGAAATAGAAATATTTACAGATGACTGTATTATATACCAAATATAAATCTGAAAATAATGCTGTATGAACCAGTTATGTTAAATATGGTTTGGAAATTTGGGTGTGAACAAGTATAGAATTTTGAAATGGAAAATGTGTAGGAACCCTGTTTACTGTGCATCAGCGAATTTTCTCAGGCAAAGCCCAGTCATTTCAATAGGAATCCACGTGATCAGGAGTTCCGCGCGAGGGCAAAATATTTCTGCACAGATTCAACAGAAAGCTGATTGGTTGAAAGTGACTTGTGTGAGCTAGGCTTTACACACCGCTACACTATTGACGAGACAATCGTCCTTTTTTTGCCTGTGAAATTTCGCTAATGTGACCCCACCTTTATTGATGCAGTATCTGTTCATATATTATAAACATTTTCTTTGTTTTTGCAGATACACAGGAGCTTGCTCAAGATTGCTTGTCCAGTATAAGGCTGCTTTCAAACAAGTCCAGGGATCAGATGTGGGCTCCATCGATGACTTTTGTCGAAAATACAGGGTATAGTTTATATTACTGATAAGTAACTCTAAATGCTTTGGTCTAGTGCAATATATATCAAGAATTTGCTTTTTAATATTTCTCCCTTGTGTGTCTCTGGCAGCTGGACTGTCCACTGGCTATGGAGAGGATCAAAGAGGATCGACCAATCACCATTAAGGATGACAAGGGCAACCTAAACCGCTGCATTGCAGACATTGTTTCTGTATGTATCTTGAACTCTTAATGCAGCCTAGAATGAATAGCTTTTCTTGAGTTCATGCCAGTGTTTATCGATTGAGCACAGAGGTGCATTAAGTAGATTAATTTGCTCAGACTTTCAAGAAATAATGCCAAATGTAATTTGTCACAGTAGAGTATGTGGTGCATTGAGTTCCTGCTAAAATAAATAGTGCAAATGCAAGATCGGCTCGTATACCATTTTAACCTTTGTGTTTTCTCCCATGCAGCTCTTCATCACAGTGATGGACAAACTCCGACTTGAGATTCGTGCCATGGATGAGGTAGTTATTTCACATCAGTTTAGTTAGATTAACACAATGTTATTAAGTTTCCCTGATTTTAAGCTTAATATTGTTTTATAGATCCAGCCTGACCTGAGGGAGCTCATGGAGACCATGAACAGGATGAGCAACATGCCTCCAGATTCAGAGGCCAAAGACAAAGTCAACCTCTGGTGAGCCTAGATTATTTCAGGGAAAGACATTAATATGTCTTTATTCAGCAAGGATGCATAAAATTAATCAAAAGCAACAGTAAAGGCATTTATAATGTTACAAAGGATTTCCATTTCAAGCAAATGCTGCTCTTTTGACCTTTCTAATCATCAAAGAATGCTGAAAAAATATTGATAGTTTTCAACACTGATAATAATCATAAATGTTTCTTGAGCAGCAAATCCTCATATTAGAATGGTTTCTGAAGGATCATGTGACACTGAAGACTGATCAGAGGAATAAATTACACGTTACTATATATTCACATAGAAAACAGTTCATTTAAATTGTACTGTTAAACCTACTGATTCTGTGAGCAATATTGAGACTCTTTCAAAAACATAAAACTTAAACTTTTCAATGGTAGTGTACATGATTCAGAATCCAATTTTTTTAAATAATTCATTTAGTCCTTAAGAATTTATATTTCAGATGTATATGATCAGTCACAGAATAACTCATCTGCTAAAATCAACTAGATCAAAACTGCCTGAAAACAATTATAATCATAAACCAATCATAACGCAGCGCTCACTGAGTGCGTTTACATGCACGTTCTTAACCCGATTATGCTTAATCATGGTCATAAATGGCTTAAGCATAAACCGAACATCACAGCTAGATTTTGGCCCCAATTTCACCCAGCATGTAAACGCATTAACCTGATTTCTGTTGGCCTATTGAAGTGTGCATGTGTGATACTGTGGATGTAAACACATCCAGACAGAGCGAGTGTTTTGCAGAAAGGGAGAAGGAAATACATCATGAACGCCGACTCTTTCTTGACCCAAAAAATGATAAGTGCTCTCTTATAAGAAGAAGTGGTACAGTAAATGCTGCATCTTTAACTGCATGAGAGGAGAATATAAGTTTCCCTGCAATACTCTTCTTTGGTTTTTAATGCTTTATTTAACATCACAACCGACATAAATGAAATACTGTGAGTCAGATACGCAAATGATTACATTTTGACGTCATTACCGGGAAATAACCTAATTTATTAAAGAGCAATTTATTTACATGCACACCTTTCTTCCTGAAAGGGGGCGGGAGCAGCAGCTCATTTGCATTTAAAGGGACACACAAAAACAGCATGTTTTTGCTCACCCTCAACAAGCGGCAATTTTAACATGCTATAAAAAATGATCTGTGGGGTATTTTGAGCTAAAACTTCACATACACACTCCTTCAAGCAGGTTAAGAACGTGCATGGAAACGCAGTCGTTGTCGGGTTATTGGTTTGCATGTAGGTCATCTGACTTAACTGCTTACTGTACCTCGTTTTCGTCTTTCAACAATGGGTGGTAGATCATTCAGTGCTGTGGCTGGAATTCTCTCCCTCTTACTCTGCGTGACACTGCTACTATATCCTCATTCAAATCTCAGCTAAAAACACATCTTTTCTTACAGTACTTCCAACCCTCCTCTGTTTAGTGTTGTGCTGTTTTGTTACTATATATCTGTTGTGTATATGTATATCTATGTTCTATATTGATGCTTCTGTTTGATGCTGGGAATGTGTTATTTTCTTGTACAGCGACCTTGAGTTTGGGAATGGCGCTATATAAATAAAACGTATTATTATTATTATTTATTAATTATGTAAACCCAGATAACAGGTTATTTGCGTTATCAGCGTACTGGTGTGCATGTTAACTCTTGTTGTTCTTCCTCACAGGTTAACCACACTAAGCAGCATGTCTGCATCCGATGAGCTGGACGACTCCCAGGTTCGCCAGATGCTGTTTGACCTGGAGTCCGCCTACAACGCCTTTAATCGCTTCTTGCACTCGTCTTAAACGCTCCTTCCCTCTCTCATCTCCTCTTCACCCGCTTTTTATCAAACCTTGGTTTCATTTTCCCTATTTTGCCCATGCCTGGGTTCTTCAGATTTCAATGTAGGAACCTCATAAGGCTTACCTTGTTCGCTAACACAATTAGGATTATATTGTTCACAGATTTGTTCTTTCAAAGTAGTAGTAACATAGAGTTTTTTTTCACACAGCCATCTGAGATGCAATATAGGGATGAGTATATAGGAAAAATATGCTGGCCTCCATTAATACATGTGTTATATGACATATGAATCGATCGTTTATGGATCTCATAATATATTATAGAGCAAGGTTTGATCCTGAATTCTCAGTACTGCATTTTATTTTAAATGTATAGTCATTTTGGCCAGTTTCACATTTACTTTCTTTGTTAAAATTGATTTTTCCAGTATTTAAATGAGACGATTTTAATTGCGCTCATTCATTTACAGTACTCTAACATTTGTTGGTTATCTTGACTTTTATAACAGAACTTGATTAAGAACATGGTGTTCTCTTTCCTTGGCATGGTGTCGGTCTAGTTCACTTGATTATGTAATAAGTCATATTTATTAAGTGACCGTTGTAAATAAAATAGTTTTGAAATAAACTACATAACTTTCAAAAACAATTTGCCCATTTGTATGTGTGATGTGTACAAATCATAAAATCATGTAAAATCCGCCCTACTGTGAGCTACAAGGTTCTTAATCGACGGTATTTGCTTCTATTGAAGCCTTCAGCCTGCATTATTTCAACTTATTTTTTAAAATAATCATGTTTAAGTGGAATTCCTGGTGAAAAACTACATTACCCATGATGCTTTACAGAAAATTCCACCAATCAGCCGAAAAAAGCAACACGCTCCAAAATAGCTTTTTAGCCCCGCCCACTCCCATGAAGCACTGCAAATGATGTAATTGAGTCGATCTCCCTAAGCTCTTAAAATACTGAAATGTTTGTGTATATATGCATATTTAGCTATAAACTTAAAATATATTGTTTTCATATGTATAATCAACATTTTTAAAGAGTAGTTTTATATTTCTCCATCGTTTTAAATTCGTTTATGCTGTTCGCAATGCTTCATGGAATTGTAGTTCTTTCCCTCACTATAAAACCTTTGTCTTTTGTATTTTTGTTCGATTTTCAAAAGCTTTTTTGCTTCATATCAAAGTTTGTTAGTGTTGTGATTCACCTCATAGCTGGTTGGTTTGGTTAATGGATTATAACTCTTTAACCAAGACTATTTTAAAATCCCTATGGGAAAAATGAATGGGGAAAAAATACTTCCGGAAACAGCGCTGCTTTTCGCCGAGGTTTCGCTAATCACGTGACCCACTTTCAGAAAACATGCGCGGCTCCTTTAAGAGATTGCGTCCTGTGCGTCTCCACGGAGACAAACAATTACAAACCCAAGTGATGCTTATCTTTTTCAGTAGGCCATCGATTCTCTGTGAGCGAATGGTGAAGTACAAACGACATAAACACTTGCTGTTATTTTCAACGGGTCGGGTTTAGAATTTATGTAACTCCTTTTATATGTTTGTATTGTCAATAGCGATTAAGATCGTGTTTAGATGTTTTGTATTCGGCATGTCACTTAGGAAAAGTTAACTCAAAGGCAATCGAGTGAAGTTTTCATTTATTAAATATATATCGGGTCAATCCTGCATTCCTCAAACAACCAGGATTTTATTCCTGCCATGATCAAAACATAAGTGGTAAAACAGGAAAAAGATAGGATGAACGTCACAGAGGTGGAAGAACACATCACCCTGAAGTATGACATCAAGAGAAGACTTGGGAAAGGGGTAAGGTGCTTATTCTGTGTTTTTAAAAAGATAAAAACAGCCAGCTAGGGTTATGTAGGCTATTTGCTGCTTTGTGGACAATATTTAGTATTAAATATTAAAATATCATGGGTTATTGTTTCTATCTTGTGTTGATATATTCAGTAGTGATCATATGCATGAGAGAAGTACTGTACCAGGAACTGACCCTGTGATTTATGCAGTTTAAATGGTGACTGATGCTTCTGTTTATACTTAAAGTAAATGCACTTTACCTAAGAAGTAAATGGAACACAAATGTTTTAATAAAAATGCAATCTCCAAAATAGGAAATCTAACATAAAAAATAATGTGCACCCTTAGGATTAACAGTAATGGCAGTCAGTAAATATCATAGGTGCCTTAACCCAGAGGTCTGGGGTCTGGGGGCCTCCAGGGGTCCGCAAGGGAGTCCAGAGAACGCCTGAAAAAAAAGTAAAAAAAAAAAGATTAAAGTAAAATAAATAAAATTGTATTTAAATAAATGAATACAATAGACTAAAATACATTTATAAATAATATAAGTAAATCAAATAAATATATAAATAAAAAAACAATTAATAAAATTTTATTTAAATAAAAAATTAATACATTTGATTCAGATAAATTAATCAAATAAATAATATTTGATTCAAATAAAATATAAACAGCCACATAAATAAAAACACTCAATTTAAATAAATAAATAATTAAAATAAATAAAATATTATTTAAATACAGAAAAGTAGTGTAAAAATGTAAAAATAAGATTAAACTAAGTAACTAAATAAATAAATTTATTAAAATAAATATATAAATAAATGAATACACATGATTAAAATAATTTGATTAAAATAAATGAGTAAAATACATCTAACTTTCATCTAACAGTACAGTACTGCAGTGAGTAGAAAAAGTGCAATGATTTAACATAATAGAAAGGAAATATTTTGCACAGTATTAATCAGCTTTTTTTTCATGACAATATATAGCTGCCTTTTAAATCTTAGGATGGGGGTCCCTCACACGAGGATGATCAATCCAGTGAATAAAATGAACCTGCAGTTTGCACAAATGACTGAAATAAGGGTTTCATGGCAAGACAATAGCCATTAATTTATACACGGTCTGTTTTCCTTCAGTCAGCTGTTTTATTACAGTGTGTGTTCAAATCCGTTTGTCACAGGCATATGGAATTGTTTGGAAGGCGGTGGACAGAAAAACAGGAGAGATTGTCGCTGTGAAGAAAATCTTTGATGCCTTTAGGAATCGAACTGATGCTCAGGTTAGAGACCAGTAAAACAGACACATTTACTGTATTATACTATAGTACTGTTCTATGTGTGAACTGGTGAAGGTACAGTAAGGTCAGATATTAATTGTTAAAAAATGGTAATTTCACATTTCTTCTGCCATTTTCCCATAGAGAACATTCAGAGAAATTATGCTCCTCCAGGTAAGAATATTTCCAAACCTTGCAATCCAAATTAGTTTGAATCCATATATTTACACTACTGTTCAAAGGTTTGGTCTGTTTTGTTTTTCTAGAAAGAAATCTCTTCTGCTCACCAAGACTGTGTTTATTTGATCAAAAATACAGTAAAAACGGTGAAATATTATTCCAGTGTAAATCAGCTGTTTTCTATGTGAATATATAGTAAAATGTAATTTATTCCTGTGATCAAAGCTGAATTTATCATCATTACTCCAGTCTTCAGTGTCACATGATCATGATCACATGATTTCTTTGTTGAAACTGTGTAACATTTTATTCTTTGATGAATATTAGAGTTCAAAAGAACAGCATTTATTTGAAATAGAATCTTTTGTAACATTATACATGTGTTTACTGTCACTTTTGATCAATTTAATTTGTCCTGGCTGAACAGTAGTGTACATAAAAAAGTAAATTCTGTGTATTGTTAAAGGATTAGTTCACTTCAAAATGAAAATTTCCTCACCCCCATCTCATCCATTCTTCAGTCGAAAAGAAATTAAGTTTTTTGAGGAAAACGTTCCAGGATTTTTCTCCACATAATGGACTTCAATGGCAACCAACGGTTGAAGGTCCAAATCAATGCAGTTTCAGAGGAAGGGCTTCAGAGGCTCTGCACGATCCCAGACGAGGAATAGGGTCTTATCTAGACAAACCATTGGCCATTTTCTAAAAAATAAACATTTATATACTTTTTAACCTCAAATGCTTGACTTCGGTGTTGTTCTTCTTCATGACGTATGACGTCATCACGTCGGAAAGGTCACGTGTGATGTAGGTGGAAGTACCGACCCAGTGTTAAAACGAACGTGCAAAGACTAAATCAAACGCCCTTTACAAAAATAAAGGTAAAACAACGATGTCGGACAATTTTAAAGTTGGAGGAGAACATGAGATGGAGTTTTTCGGCACTGGGTCGGTACTTCCACCTTTCTGACGTGATGACGTCATACGCCGTAAAGAAGAACAACTTAAAAGTCACGCATTTGGTTAAAAAGTATATAAATGTTTAGTATTTTTAGAAAATGGCCGATGGTTTGTCTAGATAAGACCCTATTCCTCGTCTGGGATCGTGCAGAGCCTCTGAAGCCCTTCCTCTGAAACTGCATTGATTTGGACCTTCAACCGTTGGTTGCCATTGAAGTCCATTATGTGGAGAAAAATCCTGGAACGTTTTCCTCAAAAAACTTTCTTTTCGACTGAAGAAAGAAAGACATGAACATCTTGGATGAGATGGGGGTGAGTAAATTATCAGGAAATTTTCAATTTGAAGTGAACTAATCCTTTAAGGTATGTTATCAAATTTCCTTCTTCTTTTTTCTTTTGCAGGAGTTTGGGGATCATCCTAACATAATTAAATTACTAAACGTCATCAGAGCCCAAAACGACAAAGACATTTACCTCGTGTTTGAATTCATGGGTAGGAGAGCATCTTTGCTGCGGTGTATATTATAATTCCATGTTCTTGCCTTAAGATTTAGTAATTATTAAATTGATGGTGGCAGTAGGTGATTTTTGTGTATACTTTATCAATCACACCAACTTCTTTTCTTTTCAGACACAGACCTACATGCAGTAATAAAGAAGGGAAGTCTATTAAAAGACATTCATAAGCGTTATGTAATGTACCAGCTTCTTAAAGCGACAAAATATCTTCATTCAGGCAACGTCATTCACAGGGACCAAAAGGTTTGTCATTATTATGGAGTCATGTTCAGTATGGAGTACCACAAGGCTCAGTACTGGGACCGCTGCTTTTCATCCTTGAGATTATTACTATAAATACAACTCAATATTACTAAGAGGCTGTTCATAGCCACTCCCACAGATCAACCAGCTCTCTCTGATGATCCAATCAATTACTAAGACTTGTTTGAACAATTGATATGTGTCCTGAAGAAGGCTGAGTAGCCGAAACGCGCACACTTTTAACTGTTTTTAATGATTCAGCCCAGTTAGTTAAAGGCTTTTTACTTCCTCACATGAGTGCCTTGGAGTATTTCATCTTCATAATTTGACAACTCAATATTGTGCTTAGAAAATGAGTTTAGACCAGTTCTGATTTAAGTCATTTCTGTATTTTTGTCTTTTAAAGCCATCCAACATCTTACTAGACTCGGATTGCTTTGTGAAACTGTGCGACTTTGGCTTGGCAAGATCCCTGTACCAGATCCAAGAGGATGTGGCGAATCCTGCCTTGACAGAATATGTGGCAACGCGATGGTACAGAGCCCCCGAAATACTCTTGGGATCCATTAGGTGCGTGGCCTTTAAAAGAGCTCCTATAATACTTTTTTCCAACTTTCTTCAGTGTGTAATGTTGCTGTATGAAGGGAGTTCTTCTCTATATCAGTGTCAGTGTTTCTGAACTCCCTGAAATGCCTCCATTGTAGTCTCGGGAACCAACACGTCACAATATTCCTCATTTAAATAATTCATACGCAGAATAAAGGGGCAGGGCCTGGTTGAGTTAGTTAGTAGTGTGTTGAAACTGGCGGTTATGGTAAGGGGCGGGACATTTCCCACACACGCTGGAAACGCTTGACCAATCACAACACACTGCTCCAGCTGACCAATCAGAGCACAGTGTGCTATTCAGAAGGAGGGGCTTCATAGAGACAGGAACTAAACAGAGCGTTACTGACAGACTGGGAAGAGAGGAGCCGCAACAATGGAGAATATGAGGAAAATAATAAACATCACTTTGTAAAAGGGCGTAACATAGCCTCTTTAACCCTCATCCTTCCTCTGGTTATTTTGACCTGAACTTTTTAAACTTTTGTCGCACTTGAACCACAAATACACACAAAAAATTGACTGGATTCAAGGATTTTTGTGGTTGAAATTTAAAAAGGTAACAATTCCTTCCCTCGTGGGTCAATTTGACCCCTTTAGGAATGAATGGAATATGAGGAATGCTTCAGTACACATAGAAAAACCTAAAAATGCTCAAAATTCAAACTAAAAATGCTTAAACTTTACCAAAAAATGATTTTATAATGTCTACATGTGTATCTGAATGCATTCTGAAGAGATAAACTCAAGAAATTACTTTAGGACCCAGCGGAACAGCTCATTCGCTCCATATAGAGCTATAAGACCATCTAGAGTCATGAAATATCATCTTATATTATTTGTTTTCCACAAGAGGTCGGCAAAGACACCCAATGTGAGATATTCTGAGCTGAATTAAAAGGATTATGCATGAAATTGTTATTTTGAATTTAAGTTGAAAGAATGTGAAGAATGTGCTTAAATTATTATTTATTTATTATTGTATTGTAGTATTACTGTATTTTAGTCTGTGTTATCCAGCGTGTTCTTCAATGCGCAGCAGCGCCAGCATCAGAAGCAGAGTACAACATGTGTGCATTAATTGATAGATTGTTATCTGTATAGTTCTTTGCCATAAATGCAGTTTACGTAATATGATGCGGGAGCAAATCAAAACGGTTTCCCATCCACTGTAAAATCTGGGCGTGCTTTATTTATTTATTTATTTATTTATTTATTTAATGAAATTCCTTTCATCTAAATGGCATGAGACTTTGTGACCTATTCTACTTTTGCTGCTAAAATATGTTATAATATTAATTTTATAATAAATCAAAAGCAAAACACATGAAAAGAACTATAAAAGGGAATGGAAATGGCGAATGAGCTAATGTGTGGTCCTCTGCTGCCATCTACTGGTTATAGTGGTAATTTCATATCATTTTCATGTTAAAAGTGTGTTTGTTTTCCACCAGGTGACAGAAATCCTCCAGTAAAGCATGGCACATTTACCATGTTATCTCCATGAATGAAAATGATAAATGTAGATCTTCTTTAAAGGTGTAGTGTGTGAATTTTAGCGGCATCTAGCGGTGAGGTTGTGAATTGCAACCGTCCACCGCTCATCCCTCGCTTTCGAAGCACATAGAGAAGCTACGGTGGCCACCACAGGACAAAAATTTCATCGTCTGAGACAGCAGAGAGTAGCTAGCGCACTGTAGAGAAGTTTGTCCGTTTAGGGCTACTGTAGAAACATGGCGGCGCAAAATGGCGACTTCACTGTAAGGGACCCGCGGTGTGTGTAGATGGAAATGGATCATTCTAAGGTAATAAAAACATACCGGTTCATTATGTAAAGTCTTTATACACCACTGAAAACATAGTTATGTATATTATATTGCATTTCTGTCAATAGATCCTCATAAATACTACACACTGCACCTTTAAAGTTAATTTTACTGCAAAAGTGCAGTTAAAAATAATTGTTTAAAACATTACATGTTGAAAAAAAAAAATGTACATACCCACACATTGCCAATCTAGACAATTACAGTAATAAAAAGTAAAGTTTGTCTATATTCTTAATCAATATGAATGAATATTAGCTGGTTATTTAAAATGATTAGAAAATAATTAAATATTCAGGGATTGACTTGATAGGTAGTGTACAACCTGTATTGTTCATGCCTACCCTAGTATACAAACAATTCATTAATACAAAATATTATTATTTTTGAGGGCTGAGCCCTCCTAATATTAAAATCCTAGAATCGCCCCTGCTATAATGTGTTAATCATAATATATAATATAATATGATAATGAGTCATATATTTCCTGCAGGTACACGAAAGGTGTGGACATGTGGAGCATAGGTTGCATTCTGGGAGAGATGCTCCTGGGCAAGCCACTCTTCCCTGGGACGTCTACCATTAATCAAGTCGAAAAAATCATGAGCGCCATTCCACACCCTTCTACAGAGGGTGAGTTCGTATCTCACATGAGGCATGTTCTTCCAGACGACAACCACAATAACTAGCCACAAAGCTCATGCAACATGTTCAGAGTTACTGTTCATTCATTTATATATATATTTTTCCAGATGTGGTGGCCATTAGATCAGAGTATGGGGCTTCTGTGATTCAGAGAATGCTGCTTAGGTATGTTAAATATGTTTGCCTGCTGAATGGTTGTTTAGCTGAACTTGACCCTGCTGACATAATAATCATGCTTGATGTGGATGTGTGTTTAGACCACAGGTGCCATTAGATGAAATTCTGCCGGCATCAGTGCCACCCGACGCCCTTGATTTAGTGCAGCGCCTGCTGGTCTTCAATCCAGACAAGAGACTCAGTGCAGAGGAAGCTCTGCAGCACCCTTATGTGTCCAAGTATGTCTCGCTTTCTTTAGTGTCTTATTTAAAATGGTGGTTGATTTATGATTTGACTTTTTTAACTCTAGTGAGTGTGTAATGTTGCTGTTTGAGCATAAACAACATCTGCAAAGTTACAACGCTCAAAGTTCAAAGCAAAGGGAGATTTTATTTTAAAGAAATCGCTTTTAAGGACTACAACAAACGGCTGGTAGGGACTACAACGAGCTTCTTCATGGGTTAGTGACATCACTAACCCTAAAATTTACATAAACCCTGCCCTTGGGAACACACAACAAAGGCCATGTTGAGAAGAGGAAGAGTTGTTGTAGTCGAGCACATTTGGGAGTCACTCAAGCTGTCATCCGTCTTTCACATTTATTGCGATACAGTACGAACACAAATGCAATAGCATGTTATAAAGCAAGATGACAACATAAGTTATAACCGTAATTAAACTAAACTATACCTGTTCTCTCTTCATGCAGCAGATATTCTCTGGCTCTGTGCATCTCACAACAGTTCCCACACCAGCGATTTATAGATTATCATGACAGAATATGCTAATCGATGACTTGAAGATAGTTAACTCATAAATTCATCAACTATCCATTCAGAAACGTCCTGTCTCATTCTACATGTTGTCTCTTCTTCTTGAGTCTCTCCATCATTGTCCGACTCCGGTTTGAACATAAAAGGCTGAACAGTTTCTGACATTTTCAGTGTGTGTCTGCGTGAGGTCATCGGAGCTGCTAACATGAGCTCTTGAAGCTCCGCCCTCTTCCTGAAAGGGGGCGGGGAGCAGCAGCTCATTTGCATTTAAAGGGACACACAAAAACTGTGTGTCTTTGCTCACTTTCAAAAAGTGACAATTTTAACATGCTATAAAAAATTATCTGTGGGGTATTTTGAGCTGAAACTTCACATAAACACTGACATGAGACTTATTTTACATCTTGTAAAAAGGGACATTATAGGAAACCTTTAATGTAGTGGCCAAAAGTGACATCCAGCCTAGGAAATTTGAAACCCTTTAGAAAATTTCACCCTTTATTAAAATATTATTAAAGACTTTGTAAGCATATTGCGTAGTTGTGCTTGGAGTCGATTGTTTTATTTGTGGTGATAATGCAATGAAACATGCCAAATTGACTGTCATACAAAGAAATTATAAACACATGCAAAAACAAGAGAGAACCAATGACATATTAATAACTGATTATGTTGTCAATGCATGCTTGTTGTTTTTCTATGCATCTATTTTGCATAGTAAAATTAAACCTGTAGTTGTAGTTTGCCTTTTTTGCCAAATAATTTTGTAATAACCAAGTTTAGTGTTTTGCTCATCCCTCATATTTAAAATATTTAAAACATGTCCTCATATTTTGATGGTTTAATCAAACTTGTAGGGTGATTAAAAACAAATATCCACTCCTGACATCATTTTTGACCACTACTGTATGTCAACATGAGATCAAAATATGATTGCTATTGATGATTGACTATTAATTAATGTTAACCAGAAATTATAATGTTACTGTTAACCAATTACTGACTACAGTAGCTACAGTATTGAGGCATTATTTTTGGCCAATTCTTTATTTATTTTTTTTAATTATTTAATGTTTATTCTTCATTCTAATAATGGTGGTTAACATTAGTAAAATGCAGTTAATGTAAACGCCTTAATTTTTATTTATTTATTTATTTGAGGTGCAGTCAGTGTATAAAAAACAACTCAACTTAACTTATGTATTTATTTTTTTGGCTTCACAGCCTTTGTCAAGGTATTCAATGTTTTGTTGAATATTCTGTTTTACTTATAAATATCTCATTACAGAAGTATAATTAGTATTTTATGTTGACCATAAGTCATATTGAATCATTATAATTTTTTTAATTATATGAAAAATAAATTAGCAAATAGATGAATGAATAATAAAACAGTAAAAAATATTCATCCTCTTTCCATATTCCATTGCAAGATTTCACAACCCAGCCAGAGAGCCTCGTTTGGTCTATGATGTCATTCTGCCAGTGGACGACGATGTCCAACTCTCTGTTACTCAGTACAGAAACAAACTCTATGAGGTGAGGGGAAACTTTCCATTCATTATTTTCTCACAGATTTATTTTGACCTTTTATTCTGCAAGGATGCATTAAAGTGATCAAAAATGACAAAATATTTATATTTCAAATAAATGTTCTTTTGATCTTTCTATTCATCAAAGGATCCTGAAAAAAATATTATACAGTTTTCAACACTGATAATAATCATAAATGTTTGTTGATCATCAAATCATCATATTAGAATGGTTTCTGAAGGATCATGTGACACTGAAGACTGGAGTAATGATGCTAAAAATTTAGGAATAAATTACATTTTACTATATATTTACGTATATTTTAAATTGTATTAATATTTCACAATATTATGGTATTTTTTTAATCAAATAAATGCAGCCTTGGTGAGCATGACACAATTCTTTCAACATTTTTTTTTGTTTTTTTAAATATTCTTATCAAACCCAAACTGTAATTTAACTGTAATTTTAACTGTAATATTATTTCAATAATTCAACACTACTCTGTTGTCAATTATTCCTAATAAAATAATAATATGATAATGTGATTGATAATAATCATAAATGTTTCTTGAGCATCAAATCATCATATTAGAATGATTTCTGAAGGATCATGTGACACTGAAATCACATTTTACTATATATTCAAAAGGTATCTGATTTTACTGTGTTTTTATCAAATAAATGCAGCCTTAAAAATAATCAAACATTAAAAAAATACCAAAAATCCCCCCCCAAAAAACGGCCAAACCTTTGAACAGTGTATTTATAGTAATAATCTCAAGGGTAGCATGTACAGGATGAAAAGCAACGGTCCCAGTACTGAGCCTTGTGGTACTCCATACTGAACTTGACTCCATAATACAATAGCAAATACTTAAAAATGACTTTTTTTCTCCATCTTTCCAATTTCTCCTGAAAAAGATGATCCTGGAAAAAAGGGCCAGTCGGCATATGCAAAAACAACCTCATTTCAGGCAGAAATTAGAGCAGAAGACTGCAGAAGTGAATGAGGACAGTGGATTGGACAAGAGAGATGGCATGCGCGGTGTGGATGGAGATCATGAGAGGAAATCTCCCAGCGACAAGAAGAGCCACAGTGGAACTGGAGCAGCTGTTGCCAAACCTCTCAGTCGGCCTGAGCAAACACAGGAAAGCACCAGCCCGACACTGAGCCCCAGTGCAGGCAAAACCTCTTATAACCCCATCACACACATGCCGAGTGAGTTCTGCTGAAGAGTGGCTGTACAGTCACATTCAATTTACACTGCAGGTCTTGATGCCTGATTCCGATTTGTTGACGACCAGCTTACACCCTTTTAAAAGTGACCCATATCCGATATCTGCATACACTATACACTTGGCTACCCCAGAAAAGCCAAAAAAGGAAGTAAAAATGGTGCAATTTGCAATGGATGCAGACAAAATGATAATGCAAGCCTTTGCTTTCCTCAAAATTAGCTTTTTCTCAGAATCATTAATTGGTTTGAGTAGAGTCAACTCAAATTAAACACATTAGTTCAAACAAATTAACTTTTATGAGTATTTAGAACTTTCTTTTTCTTTTGAGTTCTCAATACTGACACATTTTAAGTAATCTAAATTGTTTCATTGTTTTGAGCTTTATGAACTTGTTTCTTTTAATTCTGGGATTCTATTTCCCAGCATGCTTTGCCATGAAATTTTGCCATGTAAATGCCAAAATTAAGTGTTAAATTTTGTGCAAGATTAACGTTAAGTTGGAGATTTAGTGGCGTTTAATGTTTTGTAATGCTAGTTTAGAAGAGTTTCTGTTAT
The DNA here is from genome assembly GCA_039654105.1 of Coreius guichenoti. NCBI lineage: Eukaryota > Metazoa > Chordata > Actinopteri > Cypriniformes > Gobionidae > Coreius > Coreius guichenoti. Next base: position 38,413,059 of record CM077184.1, read on the forward strand.
GTTGGTTTTTTTTGTAGGGTGACAAGTGGAGTATGAGCTTAGTTTGAGAACAGATATATGTTAAATGTATTATATTGCTGTCCTCATTCAGCAAGTGCTAATGCTACCAAAGCACTGTGTAACCAGTTAGCAAGGTGGCTTTTATTGAGTTAAAGCTAGTCAAGTTTCCACCACTAAAAATTTGAGATTACATGATATTTTTATGTTCAATGCATGAATTAGCTTACTCAAATATTTCAAGTTCAGAGCAATTAAAATGTATGATTACAAAATAAAAATCTGCAAGTTCTGCTTACTTAAACTTTAAATTTATTTAAAGATCAGCAAAACATTGGTCTCATAAGGTGGCGAATAAAGAGCCTGAGTCATGTGATCGCGGTTGTTGACGTCATTCGCCACCATCATTGACGGGAATATCCGAATGCACGTATCCGATTCATATCAGATTTATTTCCACATATGAATTAGGCCTGAAACCGATATGAGAATATCAGAATCCATGTGCTTTTTTCCATTTACACGTCCGTGGGTCATATCCGATCTGTGCCACATGGGAGGAAAAAAATTATACACACCAGCTTCGGTCAATAAAGGTCCTGGTTTCATGATATTATAGAATACACACTACCGTTCATAAGTTTGGAATAAGTATATATAATAATAATTTTTATAAGTGACAGTAAAGACATTCATAATCGATTACATCAAATTTTGTATTACATCAAATTACATCAGATTTTTATTTTGTACTCTTTATACATTTTAATTGCTCTTAACTTCAAATATTTGAGTAAGCTAATTCATGCATTTAAATTAAAATTATCACCATGATGGCACCCCCCCCCCCAAAAAAAACCCCCAACATAACAGAAACTCTTCTAAACGAACATAGCAAAACATTAAACGCTACTAAATCTCCCACTTAATGTTAATCTTGCACAAAAAACATTATATAACACTTAATTTGAACATTTACTGTCCCTTTTGAGTGTCATGGCAAAGCATGCTGGGAAATAGAAATCCCAGCCCAGTTTCAGTTAAATTTAAGTTTGTCTAAATTAAAAGAAACAAGTTCATAAAACTCAAAACAATGAAACAATTCAGATTACTGAAAATGTGTCAGTTTTAAGAACTCAAAAGAAAAAGAAACTTCTAAATACTCATAAAAGTGAATTTGATTGAACGAATTTGTTTAATTTGAGTTGGCTCTACTCAAACCAATTCATTATTTTGAGCGTTAGGGTTTACAGTGTATTAAAAATTAATGTTGTTGTTTTGAACTTTATTTTCATCAAAGAATCCTAGAATTTCATTCGTCTAAAAACTATTTTTAACATTGATAATAATCATAAATGTTTCTTGATCATCAAATCATCATATTAGAATGATTTCTGGAGGATCATGTGACACTGAAGACTGGAGTAATGATGATAAATTCAGCTTTGATCACAGGAATAAATTACACTTTACTATATATTATATACTATATATAAAATTATTTGAAATTTGAAACTAATTTTACTGTTTTTATCAAATAAATGCAGCCTTAAAAATAACTAAACACATTTAAAAAATCCTACCAATGCCAAACTTTTGAACAGTGTATTTACTGTATAATAATAATAATCTCAAGGGTAGCATGTACAGGATGAAAAGCAGCGGTCCCAGTACTGAGCCTTGTGGTACTCCATACTGAACTTGACTCCATAATAATAAATCACATTTTTACAACATATTGACATATAAAAGTTATTTTGTATTGTAATAACATGCTATTTTTACTGTATGTTTGAGCAGAAAAGACTTCTTACCAGCTCCCAAAACTTTGGAAAGGCCGTATATTACTGATTGGATAGCCATAAAAGGCATTACCCATTTATTTTCCAGATGGTTCAGTCAAACCGCCCCATTACCCATCTCCTCCTCAGCGGTTTGGGAGGAGGAATCAGGATACTGGTGGTGTTCTGCCTTCAGACGGAGCTAATGGGTCTCTGGTACGTCCTACTGCCTCTCCTGACATTCATTTTAGATCAGAGCTGTGGTGTATTTAGCACTTGAAGTGCCCCTATTATGCTTTTAGGGTTATGACCTTTCATAGTGTGTAATATACAGTCAAACCAAAAATTAGTGTGCCAATTCACTAGTGTGTGCAGGACACTATAGTTCATTTATGTAAGTGAGGAGAGCAAAATAAACTGTGACATATTATACCCAAAAATTCTTCAAACAGTGACTAGCAAAATGATTGACACTTTGAGCTGAGCATGTTTTGCTTCAGTGTTTTTTCTTTAATTGCTAATACGACCTTTGACACCACAGACTGAACTAAATGAAGCATTGCTTGTCATTGGTTGAGCTAAATTGGTATTATCTAATTGTGTTCTTAAATCTAACAGCTGATTGGTTGATTGTAATCCATTACACACCTTTCTATCAAAGTTATCTGACATTATCAAGATGAATTTGTTCTGACACAGTTTAACTCTGAGTTCTTGTCATATTTTATTACCATTTTCTAAACTATAGCGAATAAACTGATAATGTGAGAAAATGTTGAAGGTGTCTGAATACATTTTGGTTTGACTGTCGCTGATTATGAAAGGTCTGCAAAGTTTCAAAGATCAAAGTGCAGATAAATGGTGTTATTGTCTCCAAAGCTGTGCGTAAGTTACAACTTAACCTAGTTTTGACGTAATGGGCACTAAGTAACAACTTACGCACTACTAAATATTTTTGCGTTACACCATTAAACTTAATTGAAGCGTAACTCTACGTATAAACTAAATACAAACCCGATTCCAAAAAAGTTGGGACACTGTACAAATTGTGAATAAAAAAGGAATGCAATAATTTACAAATCTCATAAACTTATATTTTATTCACAATAGAATATAGATAACATATCAAATGTTGAAAGTGAGACATTTTGAAATGTCATGCCAAATATTGGCTCATTTTGGATTTCATGAGAGCTACACATTCCAAAAAAGTTGGGACAGGTAGCAATAAGAGGCCGGAAAAGTTAAATGTACATATAAGGAACAGCTGGAGGACCAATTTGCAACTTATTAGGTCAACTGGCAACATGATTGGGTATAAAAAGAGCCTCTCAGAGTGGCTGTGTCTCTCAGAGTGGCTGTGTCTCTCAGAAGTCAAGATGGGCAGAGGATCACCAATTCCCCAAAAGTTGGGACACATGGCCTTGTCCCAACTTTTTTGAGATGTGTTGATGCCATGAAATTTAAAATCAACTTATTTTTCCCTTAAAATGATACATTTTCTCAGTTTAAACATTTGATATGTCATCTATGTTGTATTCTGAATAAAATATTGAAATTTGAAACTTCCATGCTGCGTAATATCATTGCGCCGCTGCACCCATGGTACGGCAGCAAAGTTCCTGGATTATTATGCAGGAATGAGAGTATAGTTCCTAGCCATATCGGCCTAGAAAATCGCAACTTTTCATTTTCCGTCGGTCTTAGTACACAATGTAACAGAGAAGTCAAGTTTTAAATAGGAAAAATATCGAAAGTCTTTGGTCATTTTTGAGCGAGATGCTAACGGTCTAATCAGATTCAATGATCTATGCTAAGCTATGCTAAAAGTTCTACCGCCAGATCCGGAGATCGGCTGAATGGATTCGAAAACGGTAAAACTCAACTGTTCAACTCTAGGGGAGTTAGAAAATGAGCCTATTTTCAAAAAAAGTGGAGTGTTCCTTTAAGAACAAATGGTGCAATCGAAAAAAGTTAGTTAGTCACAAACTAGCTAGTAGTTACTAAGCCCCTAGTGTGTTCCAATTTAAGAAAGAACTTAAGAACGGCTGGTGCAACCCAACCCTGATTTTGAAGTGCCTGAAACGAGTCGTCAGTAATTCAGTCTCACTTCCTGCGGAATCTACGTAGGTTTGTAACTAATTTGCATAATGTCACCCCATTGGCTGAACAGCGTCTCTTTGCCCCGCCCTCACTCACTGTAGTTGTCTCTGAGACTGGAAGAGTTTGGTTGGTGTTGTTCATGTGGAGAAGTTTTCTGCTGCCAAAGCAAATCCACTTTGATGAGATTGATACTGTTCGTATCAATGTGTGTCAAGAGCTGAGATTCAGATATGATAATGAGCGTTTGGTTTCCGACTAATCACAGCAGACTGGGCCGTCTGACCAATCAGGCTCTCAGAAAGGCGGGGTTTAGAGAGACTGAATCTTCAAACGAACCGTTTCAGACACTGAGAGAAAAAGAGCTGATGCTGCAATGGATATTATGAGAAAATTAAAGTGTTTTTTGACCTTGGATGCATGTAAAGCAATTGTAGGAAACCATAATAAGAACACTGTAAAAACATTTAATTTAATTCAAAGACAGTAAATGGTAATATAGTGCAAAAACATAATTTAAATGTTTTATCTCTCCATTCTTTCCATCAGGCTGTAGAGCAACGAGGTCGTTCCGCCCCTGTGGGACGCACACACTCTTTCTCTCTCACTCTCGCACAGCCTCATAATAATCCCCTGCTTCGCAAGGATGAACCCATTGTTTCCCCTGGGTTATGTGTCACCTCTGCTCGCTTGGTGAGTACACAAAAATCACAGCGCCTGTCTGTTTCATCAGAAATGTTTCCAGTTTGCCTCTTGTTTAGTCTGACCTAACACAAGCCATTGGCTGGGTCTGAATATGGCATAGAAAGCAGTGCCATGTTTCAGGAGGTCTAGTGTGTGCATTCTTCCTTTAATGATTCTTGCTATGCTTCACCTTAATTACTTTGATTTCAGTGAATGCTAATGCCTCATAGAATGCTTTACATTTTAATGATATCTTAATATCTCACTGTGCAGAACCAGCGTTCGCATTCACGTGATGCCAAGCTTCCTCCAAGGTTCAGCAAGAAGGTATTCCAGGGCAATTCGAACGTTTCTGCTGCTGGGGATCCTCGCGCCAAACTAGGCAGTTACTCTCAGGCGTATGGGACGATCAGCAAGACAGGACTGGACAATCTACTGAAGAACTGCCACTAGGTGTGGAAATAGTGGCAAAAGATCACAAGACGGTCGTTGGAATCTCCCAAACCAAATAAAAATGCTGGATTTCACATGAAAAGATAACCACATAGTCATGACATGCTGTGACGATTATGGCCACTGTGGAAAATCCCATATTAGTGCTGCCAATGCCAGTTTCAATTCAGGTGTCAACTTCTTTGTTTGTAAATATGTGGTGAAAACATTTATTAAACGTGTGTAGAGAACATCTATGCAATATGTGCGTCATGTTCTTGGTTTATAAAGCTTTAACAATCAATAAAACTTAAACAATCAAGATTTTTAGGGCAGTGGTTCTCTCTGTTTTTTTGTTTTTTTGTTTTTTTTACATTATTATTTTAAAGCAAATTTCATATTGTGGCCCCTTGCAAATTTGTTTGAGAATCACTACTACAACCTATTTTTTTTTTTTTTCAAACTATTTTTTTTTTTTAAACGTTTTTTGATTTAAATGAATATATGTTATATTTTAAATAATAACATGCTGTTCATCAATTCCATAGACATAGATGCCTCATTATTGGCTGTTTCCATGGGCCACTATACGTAAGCCGTCCGCCATATTGGAACGGTCAAAACACCGGTCCGTGAACACTCGAGATCAGGTTGACTGTGCGTCTGCAACTGTAGTTAGTGTATATGTATGAATATCTATATCTGCAATAGACATAGGCAGATGATTTTACGAAGGCGTCAGCTAACACGACATAAAAAAGTTAGCATAGTATAAAAAAAACTGTAATATTGAGTTAATACATATAAAACACAAACCAACACATTCTCACCTGTGAAATGTTATCCCACGTACTTCTTCGGGAATTTAAATATTGGCGGTTTCAGAAGCTAAGGCTGCCTTCACGTGCTCTCGGAATTATCATAAATACGAGTTTCCAGCTTGAATGCGATGAGCTTGTAATCACGAGTTCAGAAGTGGGAATTATCATATTTCCGATAGCACGTGAAGGCAGCATAAGCTACGCAATGTGGCATCGTTGATTCTTACTTTGAGTGACGACACGCTGACCGTTCCAAGATGGCGGGCGCGACGACGTGTCTGGACTCTTTTTTTTCTTTTTAACTCATCTGAATAATATGTAACTCAGTTTAATTTTTAAGCCAATTTCTCTCTCTCAACGTCTCCTTTTTGGTTACTGAGAACCTATTTTCTGTCCTATCTTTTAACATATGTTCGACTAGATATTTGTACATTCCAACAATTACGCAATGGGAAAGTCTCTGCGTTTGCATCCCATGTGAAGCAGTGCGAGGATGTTTCTCATGTGTCACGTGACTTCTCGGCCGGTGGGCGTGACTAACGGATTCAGAGCAGACAAGCATTACCGCAGCCAACGTCAACACAAACCAATAAACACGGACTCTATTTCTGCTGTTGTTTAATATACAAACGTTGAATTTTGCTGAGAGTCTTCTAATCTGTAGGGTAAGTCTGTCTAGTTTTCTGTCAGCGCGTTACATTTGCTAATTTCTACGTGAATATCGTTGAATAATGCAGGTGGATGGATATGGCGCTAGTGTTGTCATGTTGTTTGGTGCGCAAAATCTCGTTTTATGTTTTCACGCAAAAACATGCCGATTCAAATATATTTTTATTCTTGAATCTGCTTTGTTTGACAGTAGATATGTTTCAACAAACGTTGGTTCATTTCATAATAATAACGAGATACGCTGCGGGCCGTCCGTTATACCAGAAAGATTAAAACCGATTTATTGTTAGGTTAGCCTAGCCTAATCCTGGTTTTAATGAGCTAATGACACGGTTTACTTGTATATAGATATTTTGAATGGATATGTATTTGAATGGAATGGATTTCCTGACATAAATTTGTTGCTGAATAGAGGAAAGTGTGGTATTTAAATGTTTACATCAGTGTCCCATATGGCTCATTAAAATGGTTTATTTAAACCTCCAGAGTTTATGTGTAAAATCTTAAGTAATTGGAGGCCATGTTTATCTTTTTATGTCTACAAAACCTTTGTCTATGCCTAATGATAGTAGTACTGTTTTAATGGAGTGGTAAGGTCTGCTGATGATCACATAATCTGTGTGGCAAGCCGGTTTAACATTTATTCCTTAATAGTTTTCAGTTACGGTTACTTGTTTGTTTAATAAACTAGTTCGTAATCCAATAGTGGATTATTATAATATATTTTTTCTGGTTAACTACTAACTGTTCTATTCTTTAGACACTAGTACTTGTTTAGTGTGATAAGAAATGTTTCTAGTAGTGTTGTCAAAAGTACCGACTGCGATACCAAGTCGGTACTAAAATTTTAAAAATGTGACGCGCTGTTGAGCTGGAATCGTAAACACCTCTGACTGGCCATTGTGCTCACGCGCTCATCGGATGTGTGTACAACATGTTTTTGAAGCGCTGGTCATTGTAGCCAATCACAGACATATTTGATGAGCGCATGAGCACAGTGGCCAATCAGAGGTCTATTTCTGCAAAGTTTTAAATGAGAAACGCAGCAGCGCTGCATCTAGTGGGTTCAACTGGATAGGCTAAAGCTGCCTGATGCACACCTAAAATTTGAATGCACCTTTTTTGCATATTCGAATATTAAAATTTTAATTCTAATTTGACAGTAATAGTGTCCAATAAATAAATACTAGAAAAACCTGGAATAGATACTAATAACTATTGGTAACAGTTAGGGTTGGGTATTGTTTGGATTTTTTAAGATACCGGTGCCAAATCGATACTTTTTAAACGGTACTGGTGCCTGAACCGATGTTTAAAAAAAAAAATGGTGGATGATATAATTAAAGAGTGGCTTTTTATTGAAATGTAATTGAACAATTAAAAGTTTAAAGTATACCTAAATATATAAATATAAATAAATACAAAACACAACAAATGTACATAACAAATTCACATTAAAACCTAAGCCACATAATCCAACTACAATAGGCCTAATTTAACACTAAATAACAGTACTATTAACAGTAAAGTAGTCGGTATTCTCGGTATGCTACAAACCAGCTTCAAGTTTCAGCAATTTTTTTGCAGAAATATGACCATATTGCCTTCTCTGCAATTCAGAGAATCAGATCTGTCGGATTTACATCACGTAAATTCATCCACGTCTCACGAAATGCATGAAAGTAAGTGACCGGTGAACTGGGAGAAGAATAGAGTAAACTATATAGTTAACTATACAATGTGTATCTGATATGAATAAGAAATGTAGTCAAATTATAATCGAAAGGATTGCAGTAATAATAATAATAGTAATAGTAATAATACTATTACCCAGGGCTCAACGCTAAGGATTTTTTCTACTGGCCCAGGCGGGCCACTGGTTCAAATTTTTACTCGCCCTGCCAAAATTTTTACTGGCCCCACCACAAAAAAGTAATAAATAAAATAAAATAGGCCTAGTTATTGTTTTTGATCCATGAAACCTTAATAAATAAGGTTGACTCCAAAAACTACTAGCCTAACTCATATAAATTTTAAATATTGTTAAAGCACAAATAAATACAACAGAACAAACATACAAATAAAATAAACAGTTCTTTTCAGGTTTTTCCATGTAGGCCTAGGTCTAAACTAGATTTTCAGGTACAGAAATAGTAATCAGATGTAAAATATAATTGCATAGTCTCCATTGTATAAATATAGATTAACCCTTATTAAAGTTATTCAGTCAAGAGCAGTGAGTGCTTTTTTTCTGTCTTATCTCGTCTTTTATGAGAAAACGCTTCGCTGCCTTCAGTGTTTTCACTGTTATACGGTAGGGGGCGCTATTACGCATCCCCTGAACGAGTATAGTATCTCCAGAAACCAGGCGAAGAAGAAGCAGAAACGAGCGATCTAATGTAAGCAGATGCATATGAAAAATAATGTGATCATCATTATAACCTTTATTTTACCAGGAAAAGAAGCACATTGAGATTAAGAATCTCTTTCACAAGAGTGTCCTGGCCAAGACTGACAGCAACACATCTCAAGTGGGTTTAACAGATAACATCCATCCATACATCCATCCATACATATTTACACACAAACAAGTTAAATCATAGATATCAATACCTAGCTAGTCAAAACATCTGCAAACCGATGTTTTTGTCTCCAAATCATTTAACATCACTTTAAAAATGAAGTTTCAATGTCAATTGCAAGTTATTCCAAGCAGAGGGAGAAGCAAATTTAAATGCCTTTTCCCCTAATTCAGTACGTACCACTGGAACAGACAGTAGGAAAAATTCCTGGGACAGAAGGCTATAGCTACCAACATGTTTTTTACAGATGTACGTATGAAGATATGAAGGAAGTAGACCCAGGATAGATTTATAAATAAAAACATGGCAGTGTTTTAGTCTGCGGATGGACAAAGCAGACCATACAATACACAATGATGAGTGAGGGATTTAAGATTTGTTATGAACCTCAGTGCACCATGATAAACAGTGTCTAAAGCATGTAAACACTGAGAAGATGCATGCATATATATAACATCACCATAGTCCAGTACAGACATAAAAGGCAGCAACAAGCTGCCTTTTTAGCCTCAAATGAAAGGCAGGATTTAATTCTGAAATAGAAACCCAATTTCACTTTCAATCTTTTCACCAGTTGCTGAACATGAGGGCCAAAGGAGAGAGCATCATCAATTCAAATCCCGAGATACCTATACTGAGACACAAACTCAATCTCTGAACCTTGGGAAGATTATGAGGGATTGATTTTGTTTTAGAAAACGACATGAATTTTGTTTTATCAGCATTTAAAACTAGTTTCAGTTACGCTGAACAATATTAAAAGCAAGCTCCAATTGAGAGAGAGCCAGAATGGGTGTGGATGCTGAACTATATATAACTGTATCATCAGCGTAATAGTGAAAATTTGCATTATGAACATTTTGATCAATATTATTTATATATAGAGTAAATAGGAGTGGACCTAGGACTGACCCCTGCGGCACACCTTTAGTTACATTGAGTGAACCGGAGATAAAACCTTCTGCCTGTACACTGAGTTCTGCATCTCATCAACAATAAACAGCAAAACTGCCTAGTGTTCTTGAATGAAATGTCGACCCAGGATGAGCTATAGGACTGTGAAGCTTTGGAGGTGTTGATGGACTCCATCTACTCCATCTGTGTTTTGATCATCGCTCTCATCTGGATGCAGTCTTTAACAAAAACGCGATTTTTCTCAGCTTTTTCTCAAAATGTTGCCTTTTTCATGAAACTCATTCAAGTGCACGAAGCAAGAATTAAACTGTTCTTTCTTTTAAATATATAGCATGTTCAGAATCACATATTCATACAAGATATTCTATGGGCCATGAAACTTGTGAAAATGACTGAAAACGCTGGCGGTAACTGGCAAATTTCAGGTTTACATTCCGACTATGTTTACGATGATACTCGACAAGACGGGCATTTTGACATAATTTTATGTGAATATTCGCGCGACGTGAGACAAGCCTCGTGTGTGTTAGGATGTGTGTTGCTGAACCAAACTGAGAGACACGGGCACTTTCCCGTCTATGTGCGCTTGAATTTTTTTAAATAGGCAAGGCTTTACAAATGCGCAAATTATCAACTTCCGTGAAGATGCAGGACTGGCCCAAGTGGGCAAGAGACTGGGCACGAGTGTCTTTCACACTGGCCCCGATTTCTGGTATCCGGTTTCCCGGATTCCGATTCTTATCGATTCCTAATTTCGATTCCAATAAGGTAAAAGAAAAAACCTTAGATATCATTCACATTTATTCTAAGTCTTATTGTAAAACATTTCATAGGAGCTGAATACCATGAACAAAAATCAACAGGCTAAGAACACTTACACAAGGAACTTTTGCCTATGGTTTAAAAATACCAGAGGAAAAACAACTAGCCTAACTAATATACATTTCAAGCATTATTAAAGACACTCAGTAATTAAAAAAGAACAAATAAATTATCAATTGCACAAATAAATACAATTGAGCAAAGATATAAATATAGAAAGAAATAAACATTTTCAGGTATTCAGGTACAGAAACTGTATAATCAAATGTAAAATAACACTGCACTTTATTAATAAAATATAGGCTATACATTACAAATAGCTCAATTATGAACAGCGAGTGAGTTTTCTCGTTGTCTTTTGTTTGATTAATGTTGTCATAGAGACGCATCCGGAAAATCTGCCGTCACTTTAAGAGCTGCACGGATCACACATACGTTTTCATCTTTTCTTCTGTCTTAAGACATAACCAACTGTGTTTACGAGAATATTTTGACATATTTTGTGTGTATTTGTCCATTCGTGTGCTGTGAAAAAAGACGAGGAAGAGAACTCAGTTCATTGTCGCGAGAAGCCGTTCTGTGCGCACGTGTGTGTGTGTGTGTGCGGCACAGAATGTTTAAAATCACCTTTTCTGTTTGCACGTTTTGGATGTGTGCAGAACACGGAAAACAGCGCGCGAGTCTTTTGCGCACACAAGAACCGATAAGTGGAACCGAAATGCGCGTTTCTTATCGAATCACCGGTTCTGGGGAATTTGGAACCGGTTCTAAAATGGAACCGGTTCTCGATAACTATTCAGTAGGGATGGGTACTAGTAAAACTGGTCTAGGTACCAGAAGCAATTAGAATACATACTCACTACTGAAATAAGTACTAGCATCTAATTAGCAGTGAAATAATTTTAGTGAATTTGAAAAAATGTCACTGCTATTTAAGTATTAAGTGGTAGAAACAAAAATAGATAGTTGTTGTAAAGGAATAAATGTTTTAACGGCTTGCCATACACAGTTTCTAATGGTTTCTTTTAGTCAAGCAAATGTAAAGCAGTATTGGTCAAATCCATGTTTGAAAACATGCAGACAAAACAAACTGCATCACATGTCTAATGTGCAAGACTTTGATAACGACTGCCGCTTCCTATCAACATGACGTTGCATTTTATTGGCATTCCACTCATCATGTGCTTTCGCTTGTGATACTGGAGTGAGATTTGCCAATGAAATCTTTGATCATTTTATTTTCGTTTTTATGTTCTCAGTTCTCACTATTTGCCAAGTCACCACATACTCCCTTCCCTGGATACCATTCAGGCCTACTCATCATCCCAGTTTTTACACCTCTCAGCAAATTATACAGCTCAATACCCATGTCCCTTTCCTCAGCCTTGCTTGACATTGGTACATTGGTGCATTGTGTTTCAGTTAGGGGCTGTTAATCTTAAAATACAGTTTTTCAAACAACGGGCGTTGGCGATGTGTCCTTCTCAGATCACTCTTGTGTTGTCTGGTAGTTGAGGAGTTAGTGGCTGTTTTCTGTTGGGCACAGTGCTTTAGGCCTGGAGCTTTTCCATAGAGCTGACCAAATGCTGAAGTATGTCATTTAGTTGATTGCTTCACTCCTATCTGATTTAGCTAATTTCCTGTTAGCTGTGTTTTGTTGGCCATGGCTCATGGATGCATACATTTCAGAAAAGTAGTTAACCCCTTAACTGTCACCCCCCCCCCTTTTTGAAAATAGACGTGAAAATGCACTATCCAAACTTAAATGACTGTAATTCAAGAATGCTTTGGAATATAGACCTAAGTTTGGTCTTGTTTTAAAGAAGACACTCTTTAGAGAAGAGAGCACTTCAAAAAATAAAAGTATGAAAAAGTTATGGAAGTTTAAATTTACTGTAAATTAACTAATTTTTACTTTCCAAATTTGAAGTTGATATCACAAAATTTGAAGTTCCCATGAGATTTTGTTTAGGCGCTGTACCAAAAATAGCCACCAGGTGTCATCCACATTCCATTGATTTTTTGTTTTGTTTTGTTGTTGTTGTTGATATTTTGATTCTGTCCAAGTATCACTTCTATCACAAAACAGTCACCAAATATGGAACCTTGAGACTCAGACCTTTCTGACGATGTATGTTTTGTCTAGATTAGAAAAGGTTTTGATTATAAAGTAGCTAGTTAAAATAAATTCTGTAATATGAAACCTGACACCGCCCACTAGAAGAATTTAGAGTGCCGTTTCCATGGTAACGCAATGTCCAATTTCAAAACGGTTTTCACAGGATGACTATTTGAGCTCGTAAGCTTTCGAATGATACATAATCTATGATGATTACTAAAATATGTGATATGAAAAAAAGGCAATAAAAAAGATCGCGAAGTGTCCTGCTAGCTGTTGCAATGGTGACTCTAATACAACGGCTGAGGGAGCGACGGCAAATTTGATATCTTTTCCTTTTCTGACTGCTGTAATCAATTTCTCGAATCTCGAATTTGTTGTAGTTTCCATTCACCGCTATAGAAATTTACCCTACTATATATATATACATTCACCTAAAGGATTATTAGGAACACCTGTTCAATTTCTCATTAATGCAATTATCTAATCAACCAATCACATGGCAGTTGCTTCAATGCATTTAGGGGTGTGGTCCTGGTCAAGACAATCTCCTGAACTCCAAACTGAATGTCAGAATGGGAAAGAAAGGTGATTTAAGCAATTTTGAGCGTGGCATGGTTGTTGGTGCCAGACGGGCCGGTCTGAGTATTTCACAATCTGCTCAGTTACTGGGATTTTCACGCACAACCATTTCTAGAGTTTACAAAGAATGGTGTGAAAAGGGAAAAACATCCAGTATGCGGCAGTCCTGTGGGCGAAAATGCCGTGTTGATGCTAGAGGTCAGAGGAGAATGGGCCGACTGATTCAAGCTGATAGAAGAGCAACTTTGACTGAAATAACCACTCGTTACAACCGAGGTATGCAGCAAAGCATTTGTGAAGCCACAACACGCACAACCTTGAGGCGGATGGGCTACAACAGCAGAAGACCCCACCGGGTACCACTCATCTCCACTACAAATAGGAAAAAGAGGCTACAATTTGCACGAGCTCACCAAAATTGGACAGTTGAAGACTGGAAAAATGTTGCCTGGTCTGATGAGTCTCGATTTCTGTTGAGACATTCAGATGGTAGAGTCAGAATTTGGCGTAAACAGAATGAGAACATGGATCCATCATGCCTTGTTACCACTGTGCAGGCTGGTGGTGGTGGTGTAATGGTGTGGGGGATGTTTTCTTGGCACACTTTAGGCCCCTTAGTGCCAATTGGGCATCGTTTAAATGCCACGGCCTACCTGAGCATTGTTTCTGACCATGTCCATCCCTTTATGACCACCATGTACCCATCCTCTGATGGCTACTTCCAGCAGGATAATGCACCATGTCACAAAGCTCGAATCATTTCAAATTGGTTTCTTGAACATGACAATGAGTTCACTGTACTAAAATGGCCCCCACAGTCACCAGATCTCAACCCAATAGAGCATCTTTGGGATGTGGTGGAACGGGAGCTTCGTGCCCTGGATGTGCATCCCACAAATCTCCATCAACTGCAAGATGCTATCCTATCAATATGGGCCAACATTTCTAAAGAATGCTTTCAGCACCTTGTTGAATCAATGCCACGTAGAATTAAGGCAGTTCTGAAGGCGAAAGGGGGTCAAACACAGTATTAGTATGGTGTTCCTAATAATCCTTTAGGTGAGTGTGTGTGTGTGTGTGTGTGTATATATATATATATATATATATATATATATATATATATATATATATATATATATATATATATTAAAATTATTGTTTTTATGAATTCAATTAATTAAGTAGCTAGTAGCCTACTATTTACTGGTCAATATTACAGTAAACAAACATCACAGACAGTGGCAGACAGCGACCAAGGCATGTCAATAACACTCCTATAAATGACTTACAGTTTCTTTACAGTTATTAAGGTAAACATCCCTAAAGTACCGAAAAAAGGTACTGTGAACGGTACCCAACCCTAATGACATCATACCGGTGTTACCTTTGGTTTTATTTTGTAGAAACCATGGAAACATCAAAAACGCTTTAATATATGATGTGTTTTATTAGACAGGTGAGCAACTGTTTGGATCATTCATGTACAGAAACTAATCATTGTTCTACAGCTCAACACAGTTAGTCTTATTGTTTGAATCTGGTTTTCTTGATTTACCGCGAGTACCATGTTTTACCATGCCTAATATGGATCTAGCTCACTGCGGTGTGAACGTGTCTCATAGTCGCCGCCGAGCGAATGTACAGAGTAGCATTATAACTTTCAACACACTCAAATGTGTGTAATATGATAAAACAGCGCTGCGTTACCCCACATGAGCGGAAGAAGCGGAAGCGCTCGTCTGCGGAAGAATAAAAACTTGATGAAATCCAGGCATCGTCAAGCCACGCCTTTGTTTTGAATAAGCGACCTCTAGCGGAGAAAAATTACATTTTGTGCCTTTAAGCTGCTGTTTATGCAACCATGAACTGCATCAGTTTATTTTGCATAATATTATTGTTGTTTAATCTATGGCGTTCAGTTTAGTGTAAAAGCACATTTCTTTATATTATATACGTGAGCAAGGGGCTGATATTAAACTTCAAACGTCTTCATCCACATGGATATAAAGTGCTGAGGTGGTGGTGAAAGTTTTTCTTCCATGCACATTTGGAAAAAGCTTTGGAGAAATATAAGGTGATCTCATTTGATCCAGTTTAATGGATTATTCTGTTGTGTGGCATAGTGCTGCGGCTATGTGATGAATTTGACATGGATCCATAGATTACAGAATGGACGAAATATCCATGGAAATAATTGAGACACACGTCTGCTCTGGAACTTTGTGAGGCTTTCAGGGAAATCAGAAATTGTCTGCCGACCATTTTCAGCTGCAGCCGATTTAAAACTTTCAGTTTAGACACACTTATACACTACTGTTCGTTCTCTTCTGCTCACCAAGGCTGTAATTATTTGATCAAAAATACAGTAAATATATTACAGTGTAAAGCAGCTGTTTTCTATGTGAATATATAGTAAAGTGTAATTTATTCCTGTGATCAAAGCTGAATTTATCATCATTACTCCAGTCTTCAGTGTCACATGATCCTTCAGAAATCATTCAGGTTAACTGGGTTTCTATTCAGGTAAGAAATAGACATTCAGTGTTATTTTACATTGGTTACCTTAATTTCTGTAGTCTTTATTATAAATATTAATACAGATCAATTCTTACCATTAAAATTATTAAATGTATTCAGTCAAGAGCAGAAAGTGATTTTTTTTGTCTTGTTCTTTGATTAACATGACAGACGGCAGCAGGAATATTGGACTGCTGTCCCTTTAAGAGTTTATGAACGGTGTTCAACGTAACCGATACTGTTACACACAACATGGGTTCACTTTCTTAGCTATTTAACGATTCAAAACTGCCAAAATTGCCTGTGCCGCTGGTTTTGACATACTTTTGTATGTATTTGACAGTTTAAGTGCAGTAAGCCACTCATTTTGGTACTTGTGACTCTGTTTGACTTCTGTCTCTGTTTGAGACTGAGCGTGGCTTGTTCGCTTCACTTATATAGATCAGTGGTGCGCGTACTTTTGGTGTGAGCGCGAAACCTGCGGGAATGACTAAAATTATGCGCAATACAAGCACTATTTAACCGGAGCGAATGAGACGAGTGAGCGAGAGGAGGCGCCCGCGCGGATGTGTGTCACTTCAGCGTGACAGAGAAGAGAGTGAGAACGCGCAGCTGACGTTATTGCCTGAGCCGCTGGTAACAAAACGGATCGGCTCGGAATCGGTAAGAAGTGAGACTGATCGGCCGATCACCGACCCGGGCCGATCATGAGGGAAATCGGCCGATTCCGATCCCTGATCGATCGATCGGTGCATCTCTAGTTATAAGGATCAGGACTTTTGTCACTATATTTGTTGAAGAAAAGTGACGTGGAATTGCTTTCTTTAATCCTTGCTGGGAAACATAACCTGAATATAACCTGGGTCGCTGAATATAACCTGGTTTTAAATTCTGGATGGACCGCTGGCTGAGATCAAGTCACGTGGGATTCAGTAAATGGGACGGTGTTGCATAACAGCTGTTATTCAGTGAAGTCCCTCAAAGATTATGATTTAGTTAGGTTTTTACTATGCTACATATGATATGATGATGTACTGTAGTGAAAGGCTAATACAAATTAAATTAAACCACCAAATATGAGGAAAATATTTAAAATTATTTGGCAAAAAAAAAGGCAAACTACAGCTACAGGTTTTTTTTATATGCCAAAAAAATGCATAGAAAAACAAAAAGCTCCCAGGAAAAAAAGCATACATTGACTACAACATAATCAGTTATTAATATTTTGGTTTTGCATGTGTTCATAATTTCTTTGTACAAAAATTATGTCATACAATTTGGCATGTTTCACTGCGTTATCATCACAAATACAACAGGCACAACCATGCAATATGCTAATAAATTCTTTTAATAATAATTATATTAAGATGTAAATTTTCCACTACTATATCTTTTTTTTTTCCTCTCTAATTTATGCTTTGGCAACATTGTGCTACTCTATACAGACATGCTTATAAAGCTTATTTGAAAATTAATTAAAAAAAATAGTTATATATACATTTATTGGACAATATTATAATGTGTTAGAGAGAGTCATTATGTTATTCTGAATAACTTGCCTTTTTGTGTTTTTTTTTTATTTATTTTTTTTTACATTTGATTCATTGCAATTTGTAAACATTATATTAGAAATGTTTTTTATTCAGTTGGTTTGTGCTAATTTCCCCTATTTTTTTTACATTTACATTACATTTTCTATCATCAAGCACTGTTTTTTTTAAAATAATTGAATAATGCCATTAAATGTAATCTTTAACAAATCTCTAAATGAATATCCTAAAAATTCCTATAGCACTTCACATTTGTTAACATTAGTTGATGTATTTTAACTAACAATCAGTAATACATTTGTTACAGTATTTATTAATCTTTTTTTTTAACATTATAACATAATTTAACATTTAACATAATAAAAATACATGTTCATGTTAGTTCACAGTGCATTAACTAATTAACAAATACAACTTTTGATTTTAGTAATGCATTAGTAAGTGTTGAAATTAACATTGACTGAGATTAATACATTCTGTAGAAGTATTGTTCGTTCTTATTCCAAACCTTACTGTAAAGTGTTAACTATATTTTTAACCAACTTTGTTCCGTTATGATCCGTCTCACTTTTAAACACAAGAACGCGTTGTGTGTGAGCGACCCCTTAGGATGCGTGTCATTCACAGGTTGAATCGACTTTTTATAGTCACACTTTGACAGCTTTAAATGAAGGGATTTCTCCAACAACACATGCATTCACTTCAACATCAGTGTCCATGGCAACAGCCGCACAACCTGCGTTACCAGGAAGCCGCTTTAGCACCTGCAGTCATACAGTCTGTCCACTTTCACAGTGAGAAACTCAACCCACAAAGCTCTGAATCACTTGTGCATGAACGCTTGGGTGATGTATGGTTGAGTGCAGGTTGCCAAGACGTTTTTGAAGTGTTGTTTATTCTCAGTATTCAGTCGTAATTCCCACAGAATCATGCCCTTTTGTGTTGAAATGCAGCATTACTCTTTGAGTAAACAGAGCTGATTGTTCACTGGCGGCTGGTGCAGTTAGAGTAGTTTTGATCAGATCATCACATGCAGAGATTATTTTACCTGCAGTGGATTCATAGCAAGCAATTTGAAACTTTTCTCTCAGCTGTCTTTTTTTTTGTCACTGTCTGACCATTTTTAGGGTGTATAACTCATGCACAAACTACTTTAAAATTTAAAGTAGTTTAATTTTAGTTTGCAGCAGTTTTTTTGTTTTAATTTTATTTTTATTATAGTTTTATTATTAAATTATTACGAGTATTACTATTAATACTTATCAATAGAATTTATTAATAAATACTTATTTATTAATACTTTTATATTTTTCATGTTAGTTTTTAGTAATTTTGTTATGTGCTTTTGTCATTTTATTATTGTATTGTTATTTTTAATCGCTATTTAGGTTTAATTTATTTATTGGTTTAGTTTAATTTTAATTTAATTAAATTTTTGTTGTTTTTAGGCCGCCAATATTTATCGGACAATTTTTTTTTTATCAATTTGAAACCATTTTTCATGCTATGGCCGATATGCCGATGGTTTTAAATCGATCAAAAAACGTCCGATAAGTGTCGGCGGCCGATACATCGATCTCTAATAAAAACTAAAACTGAAATAAATTAAACCTAAATGGCAATATTGAACAAATAATGATAATATGACAAAAGAATGTAACAAAATTAAACAGAATTATAAAATTAACATGAAAAATAAAAATAAAATTGTTGATTAATTAGCATCCAAAGCCGCGTCTCAGACAGCGCGCAAATACTTCAAGTTCTCTTTCGTTTCTTCTTGCACTTGAACAGACAAATTCACACAAAATTGTATCAAAATGCCCATCTTGGCGAGTCCTAAACACAGTCGGTATAGCTTAAGTGAATGTAAACACACGCGTGTATCAGTGTATTGGATCCGTGCAGCTCTTAAAGTGACAGCAGCCTAATATTCCTGCTGCGCTGCTGTCTGTGTTTTAATGTTAATAAAACAACAAAATCACTCACTGCTCTTGACTAAATAACTTTTGTAACTTAAGGATTTAATTTATACAGCAGTGTTTCCTTACATTTGATTACTTTATTCAATTTGTGTACCTGAAAACTACATTAGACCTGAAAAGCACTGGTCATGCATCTTTGTTCTGTTGTATTTATGTATTTATGTCGGCCTGTTGGATGTTAAATGGATCCAATCCATGTTCAATGAAGATGATTTGATAACTATAACTAGCTATTATACCTTAATGCATGCGTATTTGAACTTTGATCATTTAAAACGTGATCAAAACAGTAATCTATTATTACGTAAGTTATATCGGTATCAGTATCAGAATCGGCCAATAGTTGTTTGTTGGTATCGGTATCAGCCAAAAAAAAAATCCTATCTATGCATCACTAGTTTTAATTTATTTGCATTTAGTAATTTTAGTGCTTCAGTGCTTAATTTCTAAAAAAATTTTCAACTAATATTTATATTTTATTTTATTTCAGCTTTATCTCAATTAACAGAAATGTTTTTAATAGTTTTAGTTTTAAATAATAGTTCAAATTATTAACTGGAAATAAATTAACTAAAACTGAAATAAAAATAAATTAATCCTAAATAGCAATTGACAAAGGCACATAACAATTAAACTAAAATTAATAACAAAATAAAAGCAAATTCAAAATATTAATAAAACTAAACTAGTTACTTAGTTACACCACAACACTACTGTACATATTTATTGTACTATTTTACATTTGCTTTCCTTTCCTGTATATTTTAACCTTTCTGTTTTTTGTCAATATCAGGATTCCAGTGAGGGAAGGAGACATGTCCCAGGAAAAGCCAAACTACCCTATTATGGGGGAGAACAACCCCCTTCACAACAATGTCTATGGGCCGCCCAAAGTTGATGCCTTTGGAATGCCTCCGCCCAACTACAGCCAGGGTGCAGTGGCCCCTCCGTATGCGGCACCGGGGCCCTACAGCCAGTCTGGTTACGGCCAGCCCGGTTACGTCCAACCTACGGCACCAGGATTCGTCCCTACACCGTACCCAAATCCACAGATGCCATACCCACAGCAGCCCTACGCTCAGGGGCCGTACGCTCAGGGGCCCTACGCTCAGGGGCCGTACCCTCAGAGTCCATACCAGCAGGGGCCCGGCCAGCCTGCCTTTGGTGTAGATCCTAATGGTAAGTACTCTAGAAATGTCCACTTAAGGATTTTGCTTGAAGTGCAATAAAATAATGTAGACATGCTGAGTAATTTTGTTTTCTAATGATCGATAAGCCTCAGTAGCTTTTGGGACATTGCATAAAAAAAACGCTCAGTGGAAACGGCAAGATGCGCATAGATTCCAAAAATGTGCATAAAAACTTAAGCACACAATTGAGGCGGATAAGTTTAAACTACGATGGAAACACATTTACTGTGATTCACCACAAAAACCTCACGTGATTTTAGCCTCATCAGAAGCACTAACCAGTGGACCAATCGCATCGCAGCATCTCAAATGTTGGTTTGGCGGTTCCAGGGCTCCAGACTAACGTTTGAGAGCAGTGGCACCAGCACCTGATTTGGGGCGCTGGAGGAAAATTTACCATAAAGTTAATTTAATAATAAAATTACTATTGTTTGGCATTGTTTTGTTAATAATATTACATGTTTGTTTGTTTGTTTATTGGAAATGTAACAGTGAAGCACTGAGCTTGAATTGATATGCAGATAAAATATCTGATAAAGATAAAAAGCACTAAGATAAAAAAAACTTAATTTCTTTTCAACTAAAGAAAGAAAGACATGAACATCTTGGATGAGATGGGGGTGAGTAAATTTTCATTTTGAAGTGAAATAATCCTTTAAGTAAGTGTGTTTAGTTAATGTACTTGGTCCTCTTGAGGGTTATCCAAGGTAAAATGCTTTGCCTGAGCAATTCAATGAAAGGTCACTAGCTCTGTGAGTGCCATAAATGTATAATTTGTTCTTTCCTTACCTCATCTCCAGTCCCTGCAGTAACAATTAGGACGTCTTTACAACTGTATTATTAAGAGGCCTTTCTGGTGCTGATGGTGTAGATGCTATAAAATGTGCTTTCCCTTGCCAAAGCTATAAAACTGTTTAAATGGGTCCTGTACTTCAGTGTACATTGGAATGCTGTGAGGGCTCTGACATGCAGTAGATTTCACCAATCACGTTAATTATGTGTGTTTTGACAGTTTCTGTGGAGAGCCCTGGATACCATGGTGGAGATGGACCCCCCTCTTACTACGGCAATGATGAGTTTGCAAACTCTGGCTGGGAAGATAAGAGCATCCGACAGGCCTTTATTAGAAAGGTAAACCATAATGGACAGAGTCAGTGTATGTATATATTGTATGTATCAGTATAAAAACTCTGTTTCGTCACTCTCTCCTCAGGTGTTTTTGGTCTTGACTGTGCAGCTGCTGGTCACCTTCTCTTTTGTTGCCATTTTCACCTTTTCGTATGACGTCAAAGTGTTTGTACGGCAAAATCGGTGGACGTACTACGTGTCCTACGGTATCTTCTTTGTGTCGCTGATCGTTCTCAGCTGCTGTGGAGAGTTTCGCCGCAAGCACCCGTGGAACCTGGTGGCACTGGTACAGCAGCACATATTTACACAATTATTTAGTGTTTTTATATGCAGTATATATGCAATATTGTTTATTTTATATATTATATTATATTATTTGTTTATTAATGTATATTATACATTATATATTTATATTTTCAAATGATATTAAATTATATTTTAATATATTAATATATTTGTAATATATTTAATATATGTTTTATATGCAGTATATATGCAGTAATGTAATATTGTTTATTTTATATATTATATAATTTGCTTATTTATATATTATACATTAAATATTTCAATAATAATTATTATTATATATATTTTCAAATATTAAATTATATTTTAATATTAATATATTTAATATATTATACATTATATATTTCAATAATAATTATTATTATATATACTGTATATACATAAAATATATATATATATATATATATATATATATATATATATATATATATATATATATATATATATATATATATATGATATATAGGTGTATGTATATGATATGGGCTCTGTGATTCAGATATTTGATTATTATATACGTGTTAGTTATTATATGTGTTATAAATTACCTATATATAACTTCCAAAGTCTATGATTCAATGAAATAAATGTGATAAATGTGAGCAGTCAGTGAATACTGCTCATTTATGCCTAACAATTGCTTATGATGCACCTTTAATGAACTGACAATGTTTACGTTATGGTTTTTATATTATAATATATTGTAGATGGTTGCATATTTATGCCCCTCAGCTGGAAATAGTAAAGCCTGTACATTTCAAAATAAGAGTCCCGGTGCATTTTGGGCTTGTTTATGATTAAAAGTCCCTCATTATGCATAAAATCTTTTTTTTTCCTTGCTATTATTGGTATTATGGTTACACAATAAACAGTATCTGGCATTTAAATCTCTGGGTCGCCCCGTCACAGGAAAGAAAGATTAAGAACATTTATTAAACACATATAGATTTGTTTAGGATCGGCACAATAATCATGTTATTGCGTTCTTTAAAAACACATATAGTAACCGCAAAATCCAATATGGATGGACCTCTATTTCATGTGTATTAATATATGAGAACATAATCCAATTTCAATGCATGTGTAAATATTTTCTCTGTTTCTTTCTCAGTCCATCCTGACCCTGAGTCTGTCCTATATGGTTGGAATGATTGCCAGCGTCTATGATACAGATGCGGTCTTCATGGCTGTGGGCATCACTGTGGTCGTCTGCTTCACCGTTGTGATTTTCTCACTGCAGGTTCGTTTGCTCATGATCCTTTATTCCCAATGATTTTTTCCAGCTGATTGACAGCTAATCAGAATCCATCCTGCTTTAAGAGCTCGAGCATTTAAAGCGGCAGACGACAAAACTGCAGTGTGCACTTATAATAAAGAACGTTATCGTCTGCTGGTGTGGACGCTAATATAGTTATCGTTCTTTGAATGCGATCACCACCACCACCACTGATGGCCATTATTCTTCCCTTTTTCAAAAACAGACCAAATATGACTTCACTTCCTGCTGGGGCGTTCTTTTCGTCTGTTTGATTGTCCTGATCCTCGGCTCTATCCTCTGCATGGTGTTCCAAAACAAAATTCTGCACATCGTCTACGCTTCGCTCGGGGCTCTGCTGTTCACCTGCGTAAGTACCACCTTACTGAGCGCCCATCAGTACCTCTGAAAAATGATGTTTCTCACAGAAATGTAAGACTGTGTTAAACTCATCAGACCTTCTGTTCTTTAAATAGGGCCCTATGAAATCAGTTTTATTTTTTGTCCCAAATTCCGTTTTTTCCATATACATTTTTCTGGATTCCATTTGTTTTTTAATTAATTTTTAATTTTTTTGGACTCCATTTTAATGGTTAAATTAAATTTTAGTAATCAAAAAGCATGTCTAATTAATTGAAATCATAAAACGTATACAATTTAACAACAATTTATTAAATGTTTAGCAAAAATTACATGTTTAAGGCTCTATGAAATAAATGGAATTTGAGAAAATAAAATTTATTTTTACCAAATTCTTTGTTTTCTGTTTTAAGTTTTCTGGATTCCATTTTAATGGTTTCATTAAATTTTAATCATCAAAAAGCATTTTCCTTGAAATTTCTATTTCTATGAAATTTTTACTTTTCTTCAGAAATTCTGTTGTTTTTTTTTTTTTTTTTTTTTTTTTTTTTTTTTTTTTTTTTTTAAATTAATTAACGTTTTAATTATTTATTATTATTATTATTAGCGTAGATTTAATTCTCTGTTTCTCACACTGCCTTCTCTTTAGCTTTTACTTTTTAGCCTCTTCAAAAACCACAATTAAATTAATAGTCACACTTGCGCTCCTCATGGTCACAAATGAGCGCATTGGAAATTAATAGGAGACGAATTTCATCTAGTGGAAGCGTTTGGTACTGCGCACAAATAAAATCTGACTGAAAACAAATTATTTCGAGATATCAACCTCAAATTTGGAACACCGCTTGTTTAGATTTATGGCTTTGATTTTCGCAGTTTTAGAGTAAAACAAGTTTTGAAAATATATATATTTCATATAAAAATTGAAAATAGTATTTTTGTGCATTTTTCATAACAATAGACGTAAAAAACTTTTTTAAAGTTCATTTTTTTAACTTCAGCAATAATCTACCAAGTGTTGTCTTTAAAAAGAGATCAAACTTCAGTCTGTGCTCCAAAGCATTCAAGATTTATGACAGAAACGTGAATAAATGGATTATAACTACTGCATAATTATCATTTAGTACCATAAAGTCCCCTAAAAATACAAAATGTTAAATAAAAAATATTATCAAACTAAAATATAGTACATTCATTTCATTGAAATAAAAAAACAAAAAACAAATCGTTCATTTTTGACCGCCACACGAAGAGCACCAGAGGGTTAAATAACCGTTTATATATACACCGATCAGGCATAACATTATGATGAATAATGACAGGTGAAGTGAATAACATTGATTATCTCTTCATCACGGCACCTGTTAGTGGGTGGGATATATTAGGCAGCAAGTGAACATTTTGTCCTCAAAGTTGATGTGTTAGAAGCAGGAAAAATGGGCAAGCGTAAGGATTTGAGCGAGTTTGACAAGGGCTAAATTGTGATGGCTAGACGACTGGGTCAGAGCATCTCCAAAACTGCAGCTCTTGTGGGGTGTTCCTGGTCTGCAGTGGTCAGTATCTATCAAAAGTGCTCCAAGGAAGGAACAGTGGTGAACCGGCGACAGGGCCATGGGTGGCCATGGCTCATTGATGCACGTGTGGAGTGAAGGCTGGGCCGTGTGGTCCGATCAAACAGACGAGCTACTGGAGCTCAAATTGCTCAAGAAGTTAATGCTGGTTCTGATATAAAGGTGTCAGAATACACAGTGCATCGCAGTTTGTTGTGTATGGGGCTGCATAGCCGCAGACCAGTCAGGGTGCCCATGCTGACCCCTGTCCACCGCCGAAAGCACCAACAGTGGCCACGTGAGCATCAGAACTGGACCACAGAGCAATGGAAGAAGGTGGCCTGGTCTGAGGAATCACGTTTTCTTTTACATCACGTGGATGGCCGGGTGCGTGTGCGTGGCTTACCTGGGGAACACATGGCACCAGGATGCACTATGGGAAGAAGGCAAGCCGGCAGAGGCAGTGTGATGCTTTGGGCAATGTTCTGCTGGGAAACCTTGGGTCCTGCCATCCATGTGGATGTTACTTTGACACGTACCACCTACCAAAGCATTGTTGCAGACCATGTACACCCTTTCATGGAAACGGTATTCCCTGGTGGCTGTGGTCTCTTTCAGCAGGATAATGTGCCCTGACACAAAGCAAAAATGGTTCAGGAATGGTTTGAGGAGCATAACAACGAGTTTGAGGTGTTGACTCGGCCTCCAAATTCCCCAGATCTCAATCCAATCGAGCATCTGTGGGATGTGCTGAACAAACAAGTCCGATCCATTGAGGCTCCACCTTGCAACTTACAGGACTTAAAGGATCGGCTGCTAACATCTTGGTGCCAGATACCACAGCACACCTTCAGGGGTCTAGTGGAGTCCATGCCTCGACGGGTCAGGGCTGTTTTGGCAGCAAAAGGGGGACCAACACAATATTAGGTCATAATGTTATGCCTGATATATATATTCAAAATATTCATTTACAACATTAATACGTTTTGGTTGGTTGGCTTGTTTGATCAATAACATGCTGGTTTGAACACGCATCATTCAAAACCATAGAAATGTCTTTTCAATAGTGTACTTTCATAGAGCTGCTGTACATGGGAATGAATGTCATAACAGTGCTGCAGTTTGCTATTATAGTTTGATGGTTTGCGATTAAAGTCTCCGTCCTTGTCAAAACAGTATATGAATAGTTATGTATTTGTTGTGAGGTACACGTATAATGTTTTACCATCTGTCTCAAACTGGGTCACCGAATGTAGGCGCTTTTGAAGCTTTGAATTTTCCAGTCTGACTGGCTGTGTAAAAGTCTTTCGGCACAATGAGATTCACCATTTGGAACTCAAATTGTTGGAACATCAGGTAAATACAGCAGGAGCTCTTGGGAAAAGTTTTCAGGAAATTATGACGTGCGCTACCGTTCAAACGTTTGGGGTTGTTATGATTCTTCTGCTCACCAAGGCTGCATTTATTTGATCAAAAGTCAGTGTTGGGCAAGCTACTGTGAAACTGTAGCTTTACAAGCTACTTGTAAGTTAAAGTAGTTAAGTTACATTCAAGCTACCCTTTTAAAAAAGTAGTTAGCTACAATACAAGTTACTATCAAAAAGTAGCTAGCTACATTGAAACTACTTTTTTCTTTTTTTTCTTTTACAATGACATTGTAAAAAATAACTTGTTAATGAAGAATGTTATAATATTTGGGGTTTCAAGCAACATAATGTAATGTAATTATGATTTCAAGGAGTATAGGGTGAATTCAGGTTGATTGGGACACTTTTCCCCCAGTCATTTCAATGGCAAAAACTGTCAGAATTATTTGATTTGGTAAACTATCCCATACACACCATACTCAAATATAGCCTATATCTCAAACTGGCTGTCAAAGTGCAAAATGGCTACAAATTAAACATCAGTGCAAGAACAAAATGTATGCAACTTAAATTAAATACTCAGGAGTCAGGATTAGTCTGAAATGCAGGTTAAACTCCCAGCACATGCAGTGATGGAGTGCAGCATTTTGAACAGAAACGCTCTGAGACGGCAGTCATGAGCTGTGAAAAGTGCGCATTGGTTGACTATTTCTTTTCGTTTCGAATTGTTTCGTTTGAAAGTGGACATTTCAAGCTTTCTATACACATATTTCTCATGTCTGTGAGGCAAGTAACCTGCTGAGTTTCGGTTTGTTTATGAGACGCGCTCCAGTTCATGTGTAATGCAAGCGATCGCTCCGGCGCCTCCATGTCATGATTATTGTCTGCTATAGTCTATTTGCTTCTTATTAAATTGGCAATTGGCTGATGAAACATCGATTAAAATTAAGATACAATTTATACAAAACGAAATTCACTTTAAAGAAAGGCTTTCTACAAAACAAAACTTAATGAAGTGGTCAAAATAATTTCTGACCCTGTCTTTGACATATATTACGCATCTTTGCACTTTTCATAATCAATATAGCCTAGATGAAATTTAAAAATAACATTATAATATTTAAACATATATAAATATGAAACAAAATACATTCTTTAATTGCTACAACAAGTATAGTAGGCTACAGTACAGATAAATTTCATGTCTGAGCGGGATTTGAGCGAACGTTGTTTTACCGGTGAGCGGATCATGAGTGGAGCGCGTCTGCATCGAGCGGATTATTGAGCTGAGCGTCCGTCACACCGCTCCACTTCGCTCATTACAGGCTCGTTCTTGTCAGAGCCCAAAACAGAATGTAGCTTTTGGTCGCGCTACACCGCTACTTGCTGGATAAAGTAGTTAGCTACTGGAAAAGCTACACTGTTTTAAAAGTAACTGAGCTACTGACAAGCTACTGAAAAATGTAGTTAAGCTAGTAGTGTCGCTACTTGTAGCTCGCTACTGCCCAACACTGTCAAAAATACAATAAAAACTGAAAAAAATTGTGAAAGTTTTACAATTTAAAATAGCTGTGTTCTATGTGAATATATAGTAAACTTTAATTTATTCCTGTGATCAAAGCTGAAATTTCAGCATCCAGTCATCAGTGTCACATGATTCTTGACCAGTCACAACACACTGCTCCAGCCGACCAATCAGAGCACACTGTGATTTTTCAGAAGGAGGGGCTTCATAGAGACAGGAACTAAACAGAGCGTTACTGACACACTGGGAAGAGAGGATGTAATATGTTAACACAACAAGTTTGTTCTTTCACAGTTCCTGGCTGTGGACACTCAGCTTCTCCTGGGAAAGAAGAAGATGGCCATCAGCCCAGAGGAGTACGTCTTTGCGGCTCTCAACCTCTACACTGACATCATCAACATCTTCCTTTACATCCTGGCCATTGTAGGTCGCACCAGGGACTGAGTGCGCCCCCTTCCCGTGAAAAAAGGGAAGTACAGTCTGCTTTACACGGAATGATGCATCACCTCACCTTTCCTCATATTCTTAATTTATTCCTCTCTTCCATCCTCTGTATGTCCACATGTACAGGCTCAAAACGTTGCAAAATTAACCAATAGAAATGTATTTAAGAATTCCTCTGCATTGCTCCTAAAACCTCTTCTGTGACTCTGGAGATGTATGATATGATTCAACAGTTGCATCCAAACGGCATGACCACTCTGATCGTTTGCACGTGGTTGACCTCGAGGGAGAAAGGATGTTTATATGTCAGAGTAACGAACACTACTAATACTAATGTTCTCCACTAGTCTCTGCATGGGCAGAGAACGTCAGACAGACACAGATATATTACATATATACCGTAGCTGTAAATAGATAAACGTCTGGCTGTGCTGCTCACTAACATCACCGCTTTGCAACTTAAAACCACCACCCTATATACAGTCCAAGATGACAAACGGTTGTGCAGTTGACCGTATTATCTACAGTATATCTATGACAAGTAAAATAAAGCCTGTATAGTTTATTTCTCTTTCTTTTGAGAGGAAGGTGAGATGGTGAGGTTGTCTTAACAATGAAATCGTTCCAAAGGTCAGTATTTGAGGCTCAAACACAACATGACTCTTTTTTAAATTCAATAGATGTTTTGTTTTTGTGTGCGTGTGAATGAGGGAAAGAGACGTATTCCCTTATTTTAAAGAATTGGATTATATGATGCTTTTGAAAGCATCACTAGTTGCATGTTAACTTGCAAATATGTGCTGGAAAACAACAGGATATTTCCTGCAATTGATGTTTTTGTGGTTATTTATGAGTTATTTATTCAAGTGCCAGAGGACGTTTGCTGGGTAATGGGTGGATTGTTCATTTTAAACTGTCTTATAAATTAAAGCACGCATATTTAAACATTCAAGCAAGCATATTAAGGATATATGGACAGATTTCTGTATACTTAAGAATATCAACTGCAGATGGTTTCAGATGTGAATGTAAAACGGTACGATTAGTTATTTCATAACATTCGCTGATATGTCAGCCTTGCATGTGGAGCTGCTGAACACTAAACTGGCTGTGAAAGACATGGGTGAAGACGTTTTTTGTTTGTTTTAATGATATGTTTGTCTTTATAACTAACTTCTGCATAAGCTAAAGTGGATTGAGGTGTGTCGAGTGTGTTTGGGCTTTGATCTCTTTGCACTGTACATTTGCATTAAACTGGAGTTAAATGATATTCTTCTGCAGCCTGTTTGCGTTTCATTACGAGAATAAAGTGAGAGGAAAACACGGCTTGAAATCTTCATTTCTTATGCTCTCAGTGACTGGAGCAGATCACAAAGCATGTCACATGACCTGGACTGATACAAAATGGTTATGAGATTAATTATGAATCAGTAATTGCTCGAGTGAATCACTCAGAGACAGTCGCTTGTTTCATTCCAAGTGAGTTAAAACAATTATAAAGAATAAAATAAACAGCTGTTGTTAAAATTTGGAAAACTATGGATGTTGAACGCCCTTTCTTAAGTGAATAAAAAGTGACTTAACCTTAAATGTAAAATGTAAAAAAAAATTGCTTTTGAGTTTTACTAGTCGTCATTAACACAACTGAATGAGACATTATAAGTAAAAAAAAAAAAAAAAAAATACAATACCGGTCAAAAGTTTGGAAACCGGTCATGTTTTTGAAAAGTGCTCATCAAGCCTGCATTTATTTGATCAAAAATACAGAAAAAAAACTGAAATATTATTACAATTTAAAGTAATGGTTTTCTGTTTTAATGTACTTTAAAATATTAGTGGTTCAAGCATGTAGCGCTGAAACTCTATTGCAATTGTAAGGATTTTTATTAATATTCTTCCACCGTAAAACTGGTCGTGCAACCCAAACCATAAGGCCTAGAGACTTGAAACTTGGCCAGATGGTAGGTCTCAATTTGGGGAGAGACTGACAAGGTATGACTCCGATTGGCCAATAGGTGGAGCTACAGCGGTCAAAAACGCGAAACTGCTCATAACTCCTAGACTGTTTGTCGTAGACAAACTTCAGACTCTGGAGTCTGAATTTCAATAATTATAAAAAACAAAATATCGAAATTTCGATTCACGTTCGAAGTGGCCGGAGCCACTTTTACTATAATGGCTATAACTTGAGAAGGAAATTAGATATTTTCACCAAACTCTGGACACATGTGTAAGAGCTCAAACTGAGGTCAAAGTAAAAAAAACTGCGGCAATTGGACACTTGGTGGCGCTATAACAGAAAAAAAAAACATGAAAATGGCTATAACCCCCCAACTGTTCATCCG
The DNA here is from genome assembly GCA_039654105.1 of Coreius guichenoti. NCBI lineage: Eukaryota > Metazoa > Chordata > Actinopteri > Cypriniformes > Gobionidae > Coreius > Coreius guichenoti. The sequence goes on from CM077184.1 coordinate 38,444,085, forward strand.
ATTCACTTGAAAATTGGCATGCACTGTCTTTGTCCAAGGTGCCATTATAGTCCATTAGGACATTGGCGAATCTTAAAAAACATGGCCGCCAAATGAATTTTGAGCACCTATTAGACAAGGTTGCCAGAGGCCGATCGGAACGAAACTCGGTGGGCACGTTCGACTCAAGGCTCTAGAGGTCTGTACGAATTTTGAAAGAAATTGGCCAATAGATGGCACTAACAAGTTTATGCCTCTGTAATTACGTGGTGTTTCACACAGTCAATATTCGTATCATTTGATAGATCTCCTCATACTGAACAATCTCATGAACCACTGCTGTCAATCAAATTGTCCATTTAAATATTCACGATTATGTAAAAAAACTACTTTTGCAAACTAGTCCTAGGTTGCTCAATCTGAGTAAAATGCAGTACAGTTCACTGGACTCTCTAGGTCAATAATTATCAAAAAAAGTTGAACTTTACTCTTTGGGTAGCTATAACAGTGTCGTTTAGAAAATGGGTGTGGCAAAATATACTCTAAAGCCTATAAATCCTAAACCAAAGCTCGGAACTTCATGAAAATAGGTGAGCACATGTGACATGATTCTAATCAAGCATGCTAACTTTTATGGATATCGGAACATAGGTGGTGCTATAACTGTTAAAAAGCTTTAAAAAACATATATTTCTTATGGTAAATTGCCTGTATTGACTGTAAATGGTCTTTTCCATCTATGATCTAAGTGGCTGCATGTTTGCTAAATAAAACATAATATATTTTTATGCAAATGTGCTTAAAGGCCTTAAGTGCTTAAACCTTGATAATTGCAGTAAAATTATGAAATATTATTGCAATGTAAAATAACCATTTTCTATGTGAATATATAGTAAAGTATAATTTATTCCTGTGATCAAAGCTGAATTTATCATCATTACTCCAGTCTTCAGTGTCACATGATCCTTCACAAATCATTCTAATATGATGATTTATTTTCAATGTTGGAAACAGTTGTGCTGTGCAATATTATTTTATAACCTGGGAACCTTTTTTCAGGATTCTTTGATGAATATATACACTACCGTTCAAAAGTTTGAAAGAAATTCAATAAAAATAAAAATACTTTTATTCAGCAAGGATGTTAAATTGATAAAAAGTGATTAAATGCTGTTCTTTTTAACCTTTTTTCATCAATGAATCCTGAAAAAAAGTATCACAGGTTCCCAAAAAAATATTAAAATATTAAACTCTTATAAGAATACAAGCGCAAGCTGGCCCGAGTGTCTCAGGTCCGGAAGGAGCTGCGGTCTCGTCTCGGCTCTCTCCCGGATCTCTCCCGGCTCCCGAGCGTCACGGGTGGACACGTCCGTCTGCCGTCCTCCGGCGATCTGTACAGCCCCTCAAATTGAGCTGGACTCTCATCTCTTGCTTTAGAGTCGACGTCACCTGGCCACTATAACCTTAGTGGATGCGTCCAGAGTTTCAATGATGAGCGGTATCTCCTCAATTCATCCCCCTCTTTGTATTAAAGGTATCACACAGACACACACACACACACTCTCACTCACTCACACACACACTAATGGCACCAAATGAAATGCTGATTGTTTCCGAACAAGTTTCCCAAACACTCCTCCTGCCCCCAAATATTAAATTAAATTGAATATTAAATTTACAGTTCACTTTTAAGAAACAATAGTTATAATGTAAAACAATACAGTGAAACAGTAATATTATGAATATTATTACAGCTTAAAATAACTATTTTATATATATATATATATATTATAAATTATAAAAATATATCCAAATTATATAATATATAATATTATATATATTTTTATACATAATTTTTTTGTGCTGTCAAATCGATTAATCAAGATTAATCAGATCTAACAAACGTTTCTTTACATAATATGTGTGTATATATATTATATTTATATACAACGTGTGTGTGTGTGTTTACTACGTACGTGTACACAGACGTGATCACACACACATACATATTTATAATATATATATATAAATATAATAAATATACACATATTATGTAAACAAAAACTTTTATGTTTGATTAATCACGATTAATCAATTTGACAGCAATATTTTTTATAAAATTTTACAAAATTTTTATATATGAAATAGCTATTTAATATATAAGATAATATAAAATATATTTTAATATTAATATGTTGAAATGTAATTTATTATCGTAATGGCAAAGCTGAATTTCATGTGAAAGTCACGTGGTCCTTCAGAAATGGGCTCCAGAAGCATTTCTTATCATTATCGATGTTAAAAAATATTTATTATTATCAATGTTGTTCTGCTTGATATTTTTGTGATTCTGTTTCTGTCGTGGTGTCTTTATCTGTATGCCCCGCAAAAACCACATTTCCCATCCAAGATGATTCAACTTTTACTATAAAATTGTCTGCACTTTTAAAGGTGCAGTGTGTGAATTTTAGCGGTATCTAGCGGTGAGGTTGTGAATTGCAATCAAACTCCGCTCACCCCTCCCTTTCAAAGCACATAGAGAAGCTACGGTGGCCGACACAGGACCAAGATGCCGTCGTCTGAGACAGCAGAGAGTAGCTAGCGCTCTGTAGAGAAGTTTGTCCGTTTAGGGCTACTGTAGAAACATGGCGGCGCAAAATGGCAATTACACTGTAAGGGGACACGTGGTGCATGTAGATAGAAATGGCTCATTCTAAGGTAATAAAAACATAACGGTACATTAAGTAAGTTCTTTATACACCACTGAAAACATAGTTATGTATATTATATTGCATTTCTGTCAATAGATCCTCATAAATACTACACACTGCACCTTTAAGAGCAGCTCAAACTGCTGTCTAGTGCTCATCGCTGCTGCGGTGAGACTGCGCATGCTCAGAGTGCGCTGTGTGTGTGGTAAACCAGCCAGGGAATGTTTAGCTAGCGTGAGGAGTAATTAGCTTCAATATCCTCGACCTTCGGGTGCCTGGTGTAGGCAAAGAGCCTCTTCTACCCGACATTTACTTGTAATTGAAAATGTCCGTGTTCTCGGAGCCTGCTTTGGAGAAGAAATTATCAGAACTGAGTAACTCCCAGCAGAGCGTGCAGACTCTTTCCCTGTGGCTCATCCACCACAGAAAACACTCCAAAACCATCGTCAAAGTCTGGTATAGCGAGCTGAAGAAAGGTAAGGAGAGGCACACCTGAGCCCAGACACCTGCTTGAGCTTTAAAAGTCGAGCTTATGTCATGTTTTGCCGTTTTAAAACGAAATTAAACAGCACATGTAGCAAACAAGCTAATCATAGGTTCATCTCCTGTAAGCTAGTAGCTTAGCTCATCTACATGTTTAGATTCCTCTGCAGGTTATTATTGAGACAACCTCAATTATGGACTGATTTTCTTTATTAATCAACATCATACCAGTCTGAATGACAATTGCAGTTATAGAGACACATGTATTAGGTACTAGACACATGATTTAGTGGGAAATATTCAATATAATTTCTTCATTAGATATTATATTTTCAGGTTATTATTGAGACAACCTCAATTATTGACTGAATTTCTTTATTAATCAAAATCATACCAGTCTGAATGAAAATTGCTGTTATTGAGACATGTATTAGGTACTAGACACATGATTTAATGAGAAATGTTCAATATAATATCTTCATTAGATATGTTTTGATCTATTTCCAGGTTATTATTGAGACAACCTCAATTATTGACTGAATTTCTTTATTAATCAAAATCATACCAGTCTGAATGACAATTGCAGTTATACTAGACACAAGATTTAGTGAGAAATATTCAATATAATATCTTCATTAGATATGTTTTGATCTATTTTCAGGTTATTATTGAGACAAAACCTCAATTATTGACTGATTTTCTTTATTAATCAACATCATACCAGTCTGTATGACAATTGCAATTATTGAGACACATGTATTAGGTACTAGACACATGATTTAGTGATAAATATTCAATATAATATCTTCATATCATATGTTTTGATCTGTTTTCTACAGTTGTTGATGCTCCCACTGACCCTGGCAGCCATTTTGAATCATCTACTCATTTGTTTCCCTACCAGGGCCTTTTGGGGGGTTTTTGTACACAGCCTTTATTTATAGGGGTTTTCCTGCACAATGACTGTACTTGTACTCAGACCCTTTCACTTTCCTGCATGTGTTGGGATGAGATCAGACCTGTCAGACCAGGGTCAGCTGGTTTAGTTTAGGATCTACCAGGGGGGTATTCCAGAAAGCAAGGTTAAATTACCGTCACATATACCTTGAACTCTCGGTTGATTAACCCAAACCTTGCTTACTCGAGGTATGCTGGTTCAAAAAACTAGTCCGGGAGTAAGTTCAGACAACTCAGAGTATGTTCCCGGTTAACACACAAGACATACTCAACAGAGTGACGAATCGATGAGTCGCCATGGAAACGGACGCTAAGAAAAAGTGCGCCATACTACTTCCTCCTCCTTTTGTTTAATGGCGATTTACATAACCTACTTAATGCACATCGTCACCTATTTGGTGGTTGTGCAATCATTTTTTTGACCTTTTCGATTAATAAGTATTCTTTATTCACTGAGAATGAGGATTATATTGTTTGTTTGATGCTAATTAATTGAATGCAGATCCATGTGTGAGATGACAATAAAATAAATAATAAATATATTTGAATTTAATTAACTTTTAAACATTACCTTGTTGTAATAGTGCTTTAGAATTAATATATAATATTGTATATTATATAACTGTAACTATATAACAAATTTAGTTATATTAATATAACTATATTAATTATATAACACGCATCTGAATACCTCTTAAGCAAACTAACCCTGGATCATGAGCCGCTCCGGAGCAGGTTATGTTCAGACAGTGAGTTGCTATGGCTACTTACATACCCTGAAAGTTAACGTTTTTGGAACTGAAAGTTGAGGTTATCCACTTACTTACTCTTAAACATACCCAGGTATGTCACATAACCTGCTTTCTGGAATTCCCCCCAGATCCCCCTCTTTAGATGGTAAGTACTGTGTTTTCTCCAAAGCACACACCTGCTTTACTTGGACACCCAGTCAGATTTTGGCAGTGCTATTACTGGTTTACCCCAGAAATTTCAGCTCAATAATCGATTAATAGTTTTTAAAATGGATATTGAATGAAAACACACACAACATAAAATAGTGCTGAACTTTATTACAAAAAATTGAAAAACAGTACTGAACCATTAAAAAGTACTGTACTTTTTAAATGCCTTGATCATTCATATCAGTTCATAGTGCATTGACTAATGTTAAGAGATGTAAATGCAAAAGTAATTGTAAATGTTGAAATTATCAATGAACGATACTTTAATTACAATATTACAATACATTATTATTAACCTTAGTTAATGCTACAGATGGACTCTTATTGTAAAGTGTTACATTTCATATAAATCCAAACAGTCATGCTTAAAGATGGCCATCTTTAAATATCGACACAAAGGCCATGTATATTAGGGATGCACCGAAATGAAAATTTTGTCCGATACCAATAACTAATAATTCTTTATATTTGAAAGCCGATAACCGATATATTGGCCGATAAATCTAAATCCAAATTTTTATATAGAATTTTTGAGAGCCTGATTACAAAAACAAAACTGTATTTTCCTTTTTTGAATCATATTTCAAGCAATTCAAAACCATCATGGTGAACTGTGCGCATCTGAAGTGTCTCACCTGAAGAAAATACGTTATTTATCGGCTTTAATATATTGGTGAAATTTTCTTATCGGACCGATAACATTAAAAATTAACATATCAGCTGATGCCGATATATTGTGCATCCCTATATATATATATTAGTATGTATACTCTCACTTTATTTGCTTTTATTTTAGAACACTTGATTATCTAATCAAAATATGTATTACAGTGACGATGAAAAAATAACTGAAATCGAATGCGTTTCTGATTTGTTTGTTTCTGTCGGCTGCATGAACCTCAGTTTGCTTTCTCATGTCACTAGCTTTAAATATACAACTTCAATGCATATCGAATGCATAGAAGCGAACAGATGGATATAAACCAAATCCGATGGTAACAATCATTAAATTAAACATTTGGGTCGGACTTGCGTGAGTTTTTGTCACATTGTTTTAAGCGCTTGAGGCACTACTAACGTTAGCGTCCTCAGCCTCGACGGCAAACACACTGCTGTTTTCCACTAACGCAGCAATTAATTCATTTATAATGTTATGAAATCACGTACGGTAGTGTACTGTTTAACATACCGTTTCATTGTCTGTTTTAAATAAGTGTCCCGCTCTGTGCAGCGCAGCCTCGCGTGTCAAAACAAACTCCACAAGGCGTCAGTGATAGTTTTTATTTCCTCTAGAGGCCGCTCTCGTACTGTATAACGACAGTAAGCCCATCTCAGCTGCTCCAGCAATGGACGCAACTGTACGTAATGACTTGGGCTGATAACTGATTGTTCCAGCAATCAATTATCCGTGCCGATTAATCAGCAAAACCGATCAATCGGTCGACCTCTAGTTTAAAGGAACAGTTCACCCAAAGATTTAAATTCTGTCATCTTTTACTCACCCTCATGTTGTACCAAACCTGTATGAATTTCTTTCTTCTGCTGAACAAAAAGGAAGATATTTTGAAGAATGTTTGTGATCAAACAGTTGACTTTCATAGTATGGAAACCAAAAAATACTATGGAAGTCAATGGTGCCCATCAACTGTTTGGTTACCCATAGGAATATGAACATTTTGGCCGATACCGATAATTCTTTATATATTGAAAGCCGATAACCGATGTATTTGCCGATAAATCTAAATCCACATTTTTATATAATTTTTGAGAGCCTGATTACAATAACAAAAGTCTCAGCATTAAAGGCCATGTCCCAAGCTCACGATTATATTTCGGAACATATATCGGCCGATACCGATATATAATAGTTCACCACTATTTACCGGTTATAATCCAACTTCACCGCTTTAGGTTTCATTGCTTCATCAGCTCCTATTTAAACTTCATGTTGCCACAGATTTTTGCCTCTATACTTGTGTATATAGATTTATATACTTGCCAGTAATTGCATAGGAGCAGTTTTTAAGGCTTTGTGGTTGCTGGTGTTATCATAGCTCTGCACGGCTCTTTCTTGTCTTCTCACAGACATGATAAACTAGTCTGATCCTGCAAAACCACTGGTGCCACTGAAGGTTTGCTATAATGTTGCACCTTTGTGATAATGACACATTATGTACTGATTCTTTGATCAGCTCGCTTGCAAACATCAAATTATTAAACGTTAAACGTATTGACTTTGTCTCAATCAGGCTTTGGATGTACAGTGTAATGATTCATTTAGCATTTGGAAAACTGATCTAAGTTTACTCTAGTAATTGTCATGTGTTTGACTTGTTGCTCAGTGATGATGATGATGATGTGGAAAGTACCTAGCAATGCAGTTTACAGCGTGTCATGGTTTGACGTAAATGAATGTGAGGTATTAAGCCGTTGTGTAGTTTGTTTGTTTTTCATTTATTGCCTAGTTGTCTCAGGGCTTGACGCTTACTTTTTTCCCAAGGTGAAAAATTTAGGAGCGCATTTAGAAACTTTAGGGGCACAACTAACTATTTCTGCATTTTTATATATATATATATATATATATATATACACTCACCTAAAGGATTATTAGGAACACCATACTAATACTGTGTTTGACCCCCTTTCGCCTTCAGAACTGCCTTAATTCTACGTGGCATTGATTCAACAAGGTGCTGAAAGCATTCTTTAGAAATGTTGGCCCATATTGATAGGACAGCATCTTGCAGTTGATGGAGATTTGTGGGATGCACATCCAGGGCACGAAGCTCCCGTTCCACCACATCCCAAAGATGCTCTATTGGGTTGAGATCTGGTGACTGTGGGGGCCATTTTAGTACAGTGAACTCATTGTCATGTTCAAGAAACCAATTTGAAATGATTCGAGCTTTGTGACATGGTGCATTATCCTGCTGGAAGTAGCCATCAGAGGATGGGTACATGGTGGTCATAAAGGGATGGACATGGTCAGAAACAATGCTCAGGTAGGCCGTGGCATTTAAACGATGCCCAATTGGCAGTAAGGGGCCTAAAGTGTGCCAAGAAAACATCCCCCACACCATTACACCACCACCACCAGCCTGCACAGTGGTAACAAGGCATGATGGATCCATGTTCTCATTCTGTTTACACCAAATTCTGACTCTACCATCTGAATTTCTCAACAGAAATCGAGACTCATCAGACCAGGCAACATTTTTCCAGTCTTCAACTGTCCAATTTTGGTGAGCTCGTGCAAATTGTAGCCTCTTTTTCCTATTTGTAGTGGAGATGAGTGGTACCCGGTGGGGTCTTCTGCTGTTGTAGCCCATCCGCCTCAAGGTTGTGCGTGTTGTGGCTTCACAAATGCTTTGCTGCATACCTCGGTTGTAACGAGTGGTTATTTCAGTCAAAGTTGCTCTTCTATCAGCTTGAATCAGTCGGCCCATTCTCCTCTGACCTCTAGCATCAACAAGGCATTTTCGCCCACAGGACTGCCGCATACTGGATGTTTTTCCCTTTTCACACCATTCTTTGTAAACTCTAGAAATGGTTGTGCGTGAAAATCCCAGTAACTGAGCAGATTGTGAAATACTCAGACCGGCCCGTCTGGCACCAACAACCATGCCACGCTCAAAATTGCTTAAATCACCTTTCTTTCCCATTCTGACATTCAGTTTGGAGTTCAGGAGATTGTCTTGACCAGGACCACACCCCTAAATGCATTGAAGCAACTGCCATGTGATTGGTTGATTAGATAATTGCATTAATGAGAAATTGAACAGGTGTTCCTAATAATCCTTTAGGTGAGTGTATATATATTAACATATTTTGCTTATTTTAGTATCACTGAGATACTATGTAGTATTGGTGAATATTTTGAATTCAATTTAATTATGCTTTCATTTTAATTTTAGTTAAATGTTTTAGCAATTCTGTTGTTTTTTTTTCCAGTTTTTGTTATTTTTAAAAATTGTATAATTTTTATTAATTTTTATTTCAGTTTTAGTTTGGTACATCAGGTTAATGAAACTAAATAACAGGTTAATTTAACTAAATAAAAAAAAAAGAAAAATTTAAGTTTTTTGTATTTTATTTTATGCTAGTTAACGTTTATTTATTTCAAGTAAAGAATTTTTTTTTTTTTTTTATGGTTTTAGTTTTCGTTAACTATAGTAACACTGATATTAATAACATCCATATATTTAATAATATGCGACAAATAATGTTCTTAGTCTTTCCTTCCTGTGACGGGGCGTCCCAGACAGAAGCTACAATACTTTACTTTAAATTAAATGGAAATTAAAATAAATTACATACAGTTTGTGTAACCAACCGGGGTGTAAATTGGACACACGGCGTGACTTTTATTTAATAAACAAGCCTGAAATACACCAGGACTCTTATTTTGAAATGTCTATGCTTTATTATTTGCTCATTCAAATTCAGACGAGGAGATAAAATATGCGCTCTTACAACCAAACACAACATATTACAATATAAACACCGTAAAGTAAACCGTGTCATAATTGATCAGCATTAGTTCATAAGCAATCGCTTGGCATAAATGTGCGCCATTCATTGATTGAACCGTTCAGGCTTTGATACGTGAAGCGCTCATTTATTTAATGAAATCATAGCCTTATGAAGTTTAATAATCACATTAGGCAGTATCGCGATTTATATTTTTCCATCCCCAAAATATAAGATGCATTAAAATGATCATTAAGACGCTTGTTATATATCGTTTAAGCTATTGAAGACTTTTTATGATCTTATATTCAAGAAAACTGATTCGCACACATGCTCCAAAATACATTGTACAGTTCGCACACATCTATTTTTAGTCGCAAAAGCGAGTGAAATGGTCGCACTGTCGAGCCCTGTGTTTGTGAATGAGCTCCTTGTTGGCTAATGGGAAACGATTACAGCTTCAGAATAATATGATCAAGCACAGACATGGCCTTCATTATTGAGTACCGTGTGTTTGTTTGCAGATGGGATTGGATGATGGGTGAAACGCTCGGGTGGTACTAGAGAACAGCGCTATCTTTAGATCATCCGTCTCTCTTGAGATCTCATTGTGTCTATGAAGGTGGAGTTTCCATAGCAGTTTTTTGTGTTTAGCTGGAATCAGTAACAAGCGTTTCTCACTTGAAACCCTTCCTGTGTTCACAGCCTAACAACTGTTTTTGTTGCCTAGTCCATTTCTGATTGCTATTCAGTGCCAGTTGGAATAGATTCTTTCCTCTCAACATTCAAAGCCAATTGATTTCATTTTAATGGGTCCATAACACACACAGTTTCTGCCAGTCTCATGTTAATCTTGAGTATCTATAGAGTAGTATTGATCCTTCATATCTCCCAAGAGTCTTTAGTTTTATCATATTTATAAAAGACAGATTCTTTCCTAAAACAGCCAAGCTCGTGGAGGCGTGCAGTGGGCGGAGCTAAAGAGTCACAAACACACACACACACACACAATACATCACGGCATTATCCCTGGATAACGTTCGATTCACTATACGTTGGTGTTGTTCACATTATATGCACTTACGCGCCGATTGCCAACAAAACACACACATTTAATGCAGTTTCACTCACTGCCTGTGGTTTCCACTCATGACCGGGAACAAACACACACACTTGCAGAACTCTGGAAACACAAACTGCATCCACTGTTCCCTTAACGCTGGGTTATTTGGGAAGCTGAACAAGGTGATCTTTCCCTCACACCAGAAACACACTTCTTTAGTGACATTGTTGATCTCGTGGTCTAAACACACAACGCCGGCGCCGCCGACGGCTCCCGTAACCCGAACGAAGCTCGTTGATGGACGCGCTCTCACTCTGGTGTGTGTGTGTGCGCGCGCTCATCCGGGCGAAGTGCCCATATAAGGAATTCCGCCCTTTATGATGTCATACAGGGCCATACTCAAAAAAAACTTTCTGAAACTTGTTTGAATCCTGAAGGAGTGTATTTGGCACAGAAATACTCTGTCATACGTCCAACACATTTTTTGACATTTTGGCCATGTTTAGCATGAGAATCAACTAACAGTATGAATAAGGCAGAATGCATGAAATAGCATTAGACCCCCGTTTAAAGAGCATGTTCCTTTAGATCACAAAGCATTATTCCTCCCCAGACAGCCTGTTAAATCAAGACGTGTTGTTTTCTTCTCGCTCTCTCTGTGCAGCTCAGGTGTCTCGTAAGCTGACCTTCCTGTATCTTGCAAATGATGTCATACAGAACAGCAAGAGGAAAGGACCAGAGTTCACAGACGACTTTGCGCCAGTCATTGTCGATGCGTTCAAACATGTCTCCAGGTGAGCTCGACCAGGGTATTTAGGCTGTTTAGTGCTTGTTTAAATTGCCAGTGTTATATTTTTCTTTCTTGATTAGTGGGTTTAATACATTGTTACAGCAGGGTTATTGAAATATGCTGGGGTTATGCTGAAATAAAATTAGTTGAAAAACTTAAACTAAACGAAAATTAGAAAAGCTTCCTTGGCAATAAACTGAAATAAGTTAAAGCACTAGAATTAATGGAAGTAAAAAATTAAATATAAAAAAAAGTAAATAAAACAAAATAAAAAATAAATTAAACTAATGAAACTGGTAATGGCTAATAAAAAAATGGAATAAAAATAAATGAAACCTAATAAAACAAACTATTAAAATGACAAAAGCACATAACGAAATTACTGAAACTAATTAAACTATAATTAACAAATAAAAAATAAAAGCTGAAGTTTTTCATTTTTTTGGATAAATAGATTTTAAATCGTATTGAATTAATTATATAGAATGTTATGTTATTACATTAATTGTATTATAATTTATTAAAATATTACATTTTATAAATGTGTAAATTGAAACATTTAATGGCATGATTATTAAAAAAATACTGCAATTAAAAATAATTTTTTTTTTTTTTTTAATTGCTGTATTTTTAATCACTAAAATGCCATTTAAATTTGTTTTAATTTACTATATATATATATATATATATATAATGTGTTATATTCTGTTTTTATATTTTTAATATTTATTATTTTTCTTGTAAAAACCCTCTAGGGAATTTCTATCAATTGAATACATATTTTATTTGATTTTTAAGTATAATTCTGTCTTAATTTAAGCCCAGATATTTGCATCTTGCAGCAGTGTTGCTAGGATTCTTCTTGTGGTAAAATTATATTTACCAAGGTTTTATCTTTCCTGTCCAGTGAAGGAGACGAGGGCTGTAAGAAACAGTTAGGTCGAGTTCTGTCCATCTGGCAGGAGAGAGCCGTCTATGAGAACGATGTACTGGACAAACTCTCTGACGTCCTGCGTAAGTAAACCACCTCAGGGTCATACTATTCCCTGATTGAATTGGGAATATTATATAGTTGTTCAGAAAGACTCAGTATTTTGTTTTGATAAGCCTTTGCTGATAGTGAGAGAGGCTTTGTTGAAGTCCTTCACATGTAGAACGTCTCCTCATGACCTACAGAGGTAGAAAAGAAGGCCAAGAAAAGACCTTATGAAGAAATTAAGGTGAGCAACGATGACTTCGCCTCCCAAAGCTCCCCTGGTGAACCGCCACAGGTATACAAGATCAAGTTTAATCATGCAAATATTTAGCTACAGTGGGAGAACAAGTATTTGATACACTGCCGATTTTGCAGGTTTGCCCACTTACAAAGCATGTAGAAGTCTGTAATTTTTATCATAGGTACTCTTCAACTGTGAGTGACGGAATCTAAAACACAAATCCAGAAAATCACATTGTATGATTTTTAAATAATTAATTTGCATTTTATTGCATGACATAAGTATTTGATACATCAGAAAAGCAGAACTTAATATTTGGTACAGAAACCTTTGTTTGCAATTACAGAGATCATACGTTTCCTGTAGTTCTTGACCAGGTTTGCACACACTGCAGCAGGGATTTTGGCCCACTCCTCCATACAGACCTTCTCCAGATCCTTCAGGTTTCGGGGCTGTCGCTGGGCAATACGGACTTTCAGCTCCCTCCAAAGATTTTCTATTGGGTTCAGGTCTGGAGACTGGCTAGGCCACTCCAGGACCTTGAGATGCTTCTTACGGAGCCACTCCTTAGTTGCCCTGGCTGTGTGTTTCGGGTCGTTGTCATGCTGGAAGACCCAGCCCCGACCCATCTTCAATGCTCTTACTGAGGGAAGGAGGTTGTTGGCCAAGATCTCGCGATACATAGCCCCATCCATCCTCCCCTCAATACGGTGCAGTCGTCCTGTCCCCTTTGCAGAAAAGCATCCCCAAAGAATGATGTTTCCACCTCCATGCTTCACGGTTGGGATGGTGTTCTTGGGGTTGTACTCATCCTTCTTCTTCCTCCAAACACGGCGAGTGGAGTTTAGACCAAAAGCTCTATTTTTGTCTCATCAGACCACATGACCTTCTCCCATTCCTCCTCTGGATCATCCAGATGGTCATTGGCAAGCTTCAGACGGGCCTGGACATGCGCTGGCTTGAGCAGGGGGACCTTGCGTGCGCTGCAGGATTTTAATCCATGACGGTGTAGTGTGTTACTAATGGTTTTCTTTGAGACTGTGGTCCCAGCTCTCTTCAGGTCATTGACCAGGTCCTGTCGTGTAGTTCTGGGCTGATCCCTCACCTTCCTCATGTTCATTGATGTCCCACGAGGTGAGATCTTGCATGGTGCCCCAGACCGAGGGAGATTGACCGTCATCTTGAACTTCTTCCATTTTCTAATAATTGCGCCAACAGTTGTTGCCTTCTCACCAAGCTGCTTGCCTATTGTCCTGTAGCCCATCCCAGACTTGTGCAGGTCTACAATTGTATCCCTGATGTCCTTACACAGCTCTCTGGTCTTGGCCATTTTGGAGAGGTTGGAGTCTGTTTGATTGAGTGTGTGGACAGGTGTCTTTTATACAGGTAACGAGTTCAAACAGGTGCAGTTAATACAGGTAATGAGTGGAGAACAGGAGGGCTTCTTAAAGAAAAACTAACAGGTCTGTGAGAGCCGGAATTCTTACTGGTTGGTAGGTGATCAAATACTTATGTCATGCAATAAAATGCAAATTAATTATTTAAAAATCATACAATGTGATTTTCTGGATTTTTGTTTTAGATTCCGTCTCTCACAGTTGAAGAGTACCTATGATAAAAATTACAGACTTCTACATGCTTTGTAAGTGGGCAAACCTGCAAAATCGGCAGTGTATCAAATACTTGTTCTCCCCACTGTATACGTCAGTTTAATCAACAGTGTCAAGGCTTGTTTTGTGTGTCCCAGACTGCAGATCTGATCCGAGCACTACAGGAGCTTGAGAACGCAGCCTCGAGCGACGCAGCCCTCCGTCAGCGGATCTCTGCGCTTCCCCCAGAGGTGCAGGACACCTCCCTATTGCACAAAGTTACAGGTGAGAACACCCATGCAAAAGTAAATGCATCAAAAAGATCAAATGAAATCTGAATTTTAATCCATGATTCAGTGTTCAGAAAATGCATAACATTATTTCCATCAAGAGGTGCGTCATTGTTTTGGTCAAGAGAGTCCAGTCTCCTCGAGTACATCCCAAAGACTTTCAATGAATGTAAGGTGCCGATTCATGTGTGAAAATGATTCTTCATGTTTTCTTTCACAATTTGATGAATCTTGAATCTTGATGAATCTTGACATTGCCATTCTGGAATATGGCCATGATGTGTCTTCCTACATGGCTGTTTAAGAAATGAAAATTTAAATCGCGAACAGCAGCTTTTTTTTGGCCGAGCTAGTTTTATTAATATTTTGAATTAGCTTTAATTTTAGTTACATTTTTATGGAAACTTGTTTCCGCCACAGAATAAAAAAGGTAATTCTGACTTTATAACTCGCAATTCGGAGAGGAAAAAAGTCAGAATTGCGAGATAAAAAGTTGCAATTACCTTTTAAAATGTTTTATTCTGTGGCGGAAACAAGCTTCCATACATTTTTGCTTTTGTCCTTTTTTTTTTTATATATATTTCTAATTAGATTTGATTTCATTCTTATTTAAGTTTTATTTATTTCCAGTTAATAATAATAAGCAAAAATAATAATTTTTTAGTTTTTATTATTATATTTTTATATATTTTTTTTATCTTATTTCAGTTTATTGCCAAGGCAACATTTCTAATTTTCATTTAGTTAGTTTTTCAACTAATACTTATATTTTATTTTATTTCAGCTTTATTTCAATTAGCAACAAGAATTTTCTTTTAAAGTTTTAAATTTTAGTTTTATTATTATTTTGAATTAGCTTTTATTCATATTTTTAGTTTTCATGTTAATTTTAGTTTATTTTTTAGTAATTTCATTATGTGCTTATATAATTTTAGGGAAGGTTTATTTTTATAAGGTTTATTTTACTTAACTTTTAATTTTATATATTTCCGTTTAATAATTTTAGTACTTAAACCAGGGTTCCCACTCATCCTGGAAACTAGGGATGGGCATTTTTCCAAAATATTGTATTCGAATATTTGGGCTCATAAAAAAAACGAATATCCGTTTATTTAAATGACGTTATTTTGAGAAAATGAGACGTTTTTTTTTTTTTTTATTCAAGTTTTTGTCACCATTTCTGAACAAACTTATGATTAGGTAATATACACAACAAGCTTACGTTATATATTAAGGTTTTCATTCAGTTCAAAACATTAAACAATACGTGTAAACAAAAAATATAGGTCTAAAGAACAAAAGCATTAAGCTCAAGCAGCGCGAGCAGAAAAAACGCTAATAAAGCAGAGCGCGCCAGTTATCGTGCAGAACGTACATATACACTCGAGTCGGAATATGGTTTTCGTGTTTCTATTGTTTCACATTTTCCATTTAGAGAGAAACAATAATATCATGTGGATGATATTATTCTCGGGTGAGAACGCGCTCCGCTGACAGACGTTGCAGAGACAAAAGTTTATAAGTTTCTAACAGCACTTTGTGTTTTCTGTTCTTAAACCCTCGACAAAACTTAAAGGAAGCATTTGTCTCGAGATCATTTTGCTATCATATACGTTATCTCGCTCTCACTCGGTGAACATCTGTGCTTACCTGCACTCGTGAATGCAGTGATGGACAGCTGTCTTTCCTCATTCGATAACTCAGTTTCTTTAATTCATTTTATCAAAAGTAATTCCAAACATCGCGAGGCAAACGATGACATTAACACAGCGCCACCCAGTGGATTTAGTTATAACTGCGGGTTTTAGAGGGATTTATCATGGATTCACTGCATTTACGGCCAGCAAAGCAACGTAGTAAAATTCGAATAGTATTTTTATTTTTCGAATATTAATTACAGATCGAATATTCGAGTATTCGTGCACACCCCTACTGGAAACCCTTGAAAACCTGGAAAATTGATGATACATTTTCCAATCCTGGAAAACACATGGAAAATTAGAGAATGTAAAATGTCCTGGAAAATCGTGCTGTTGTTCTGGAATTATTATTATTAATAATAATAATAATAATATTAATTTTTTTAAAAAAAATTTTTTTTTAAGTTCTTCGGTTTTTCTTTAGCCGAGTACAAAGAGTTTATCACTGGCCCAAACAATTACCTGCAGAAAGTGCGATGTTCAAGAATGAGTTTTAACACGTGAGAGGAGTGTTTTGAATGATGATGTTTAGTCTTGTGTTGCCACTTACAGCAGTTTTAGCTAATGTTATTAACTGCTCAAATGTATGCAGTGAATGTTAACTGATAAGCAGCTGCCTAATCACATAATTTTGATATAAACTTGCAATTGCGAATTATAGTGTCAGAATTGCATGATATAAACTCTCAATTCTGACTTTTTTTCACACAATTGCGAGTTTATATCTTGCAATTCTGACTTATTTTCTCAGATTTGTGAGATATAAACTCACAATTGCAAGTTATAAAGTCCAATTCTGAGGGAAAAAGACGACTTTTTTTCAGAATTGTGAGTTTATATTAGAGCCCGACCGATTTATCGGTCTGCCGATTTTATCGGTCTGCCGATTTTATCGGTCTGCCGATTTTATCGGCCGATATGAGCCTGTCGCAGATATAATCGGCATCGGCGTATATGCCGCCGATATGAACGCGCGTCTCGCTGCAATTTATGTCAAAATGCCCGTCTTGTCGAGTATCATCGTAAACATAGTGAACGTAAACATGACATTTGCCAGTCACCGCCAGCGTTTTTGGTCATTTTCACAAGTTTCATGGCCCACAGAATATCTTGTACGAATATCTGAACATGTAATATATCAAAAGAAAGAACAGACCCTTTGTTTTATTCTAGCTTCATGCATTCTTTTTTTATCAACACTTGAATGTAAGTTTCATGAAAAAAGCAACATTGAGAAAAAAGCTGAGAAAATCGCGACTAACTTACATCCAGATGGGATTCAGAACGATGATCAAAACACAGATGGAGTCCATTAGCTTCAGTCCTATCGCTCGTCCTGGGTCGACATTTCATTCAATAACTTTAGGCAGTTTTGATTTATATGCTGTTTAATGTTGATGATCGCGTTATTTTACATATGATATCGCTCGTTCCTGCCTCTTCTTCGCCTGTTTTGATCAGATTCTGTACTCGTTCAGGAGATGTGTAATAACCCTACCGGATAACAGTGAAAACACGGGAAAAATCTTGTCAATGGCAGGGAAGCGTTTTCTCATAAAAGACGAGATAACAAAAGACAGAAAAAAAAATCACTCACGGCTCTTGACTGAATAACTTTAATAAGGGTTAATCTATATTTATACAGTGAAGATTATGAAGTGATATTTTACATTTGATTACTATTTCTGTACCTGAAAATCTAGTTTAGACCTACATGAAAACCTGGAAAGAACTGTTTTTCATTTGTATGTTTGTTCTGTTGTATTTATGTATAATGTATGTATATTATGTATATACTCTATTATATATACAGTACCAGTCAAAAGTTTGGACACACCACTGGGAAAGTGTGTTCTGACTTTTGACTGGTACTGTACTATAATATACACACAAAGAATATCGGCCAATATATCGATATTGGAATTTTTTTTACTCCCTAATATCGGTATCGGTCGGGCTCTAGTTTATATCTCTCAATTCTGACTTTATAACACATTTGCGAGTTTATATCACAATTATGTTAACTCGCAATTGCGAGAAAGTCAGAATAGCGAGATAAGAAGTCGCAATTACCTTTTCTTTTTATTCTGTGGCGGAAACAAGCTTCCATAGTCATAATGTATGATTAAGAGCTCATATTAAAAACTGTTTTTATAGTTAAGTAGGGCTGCAACTAATGATTATTTTGATATTGGTCGATTTATTTTTTCGATTAAAAAAATGGGGTGTCTCCAGGACCGGTTTGAAAACCACTGCTATAGCCTACATTATGTGCAAAATAAGTTACTACGCAAAAGGACAGTTTAAATCCCTACATTAAAATATTAAAGAAAAACAAAAAAAACTGTTAGCAGATAAGAGGAATGTTCTGTAGGAACACACACACATTTGCTATGGACACAGTAACCTGTCATTTCTTTATCCTGTAGAAATGTCTTGCATATATATATTCAATTACACGCTTACATGTTGACTTTTAAACCTAAATTTAGCGTCCAACAGCAGATATTTCAGCTAAATGAATGTTTTTGCGCTGAATAGTCTCCCTCTCGACTGCGTTCTGTCTGTTTGACGCGCCGGCGCTAGTTCAGTGAAGTTTGAAGCTTAATGTCAGACTGACGCGCTTTCATGCAAAATGGAAATACTCGCGTGAATTAGTAACATTTACAGATGAGGATATAACTCTCTATATAGATCAGTGGATATAACCACTTGTGCTGAGGACGCACACGCATCAAAGCGTGTTAAACACTAATGCATTCGCTTAAAGCTTAAAATAAAGACTTCTCATGTTTTGGCCGCTTGGATCATGTGCCTTTCCTGCAGCAGCTCGCTCTGTTTCCACTCCACTATTTCTAGACCAATTGTTTTTAGTTTTAGTCGACTAAAATCTAATGAGTTTAGTTAAATTGTAATGCATTAATTGAGAATTTAAGCATTACATAACCGACTGTTACTTGAATACATACATACATAATTGTGTTTTTGACCGTTCAAGCTCAATTCACTTTTTTTTGTTTGTTTTTTAAAAACATCTATCTAGTTTTTGTAATGTTGTATTTCTGTTTTAGTTAGTATATCAGGTTAAGCTAAAGCTTCAAAGCTTCAGTTATCATTTATTTAATTTCAAGTAATGAATATTTTTTTTTAATGGATTTAGTTAACTATTATAACCCTGATACTTTATTGAATATGTCAAATACTGTTCTTAGTCTTTCCTCCTGACTATGAATTAAATGGGAATTAAATTATATACAGATTGTGTAACCAAAAACGTATATATAATGCGTGACTTTTAATTATAAACAAGCTCGAAATACACCGGGACTCTTATTTTGAAATGTCTGCGCCTCTATTGCAGCTGCTCATTCAAGTTCAGATGAGGGAGATAAAATATGCATTGTTACAACCGTCTAAACATATTACTATATAAACATCGTAAAGTAAACATTGTCATTATTCCTCAGCATTAGTTCATAAACATCACCTGGCATAAATGTGTGTTATTCATTGATTGAGCCGCTCTGAAGCGCTGTCGCGTGAGCCTGTAGAAGCTCAACAGCTCCGTGTTTTCCCGCCGTTAGATCCGCACGTTACAACTCAAACGTGCGCATCTGTTACACAGGACATCAGTTCTGACGGGATCTCGTCCCTAATCGCCCCTCTCTAACATTTTCATCTCGTTTTAATTCGTTGATGAAAATGACAGTAGATTTTCGTCATAGTTTTTGTCATCCAAAACTGTTTTTTATTTAGTTATCGTCTCGTTTTCGTCAGTGAAAAAAGGTCGTTGACAAATTATTCGTTATTCAGTGCTGTAATTTGGCGCGACTGGTGGAAGTTGGTGGCAGACCCGACTAATCGATAGTGAGAATCGTTGTCGATGATTTTCATTATCGATTTTATCGACTAGTTGTTGCAGCCCTATAGTTAAGTCATGGCAATAAACTGTACGCCTTTTAAAGACTTAGAGAGCAATATTTGGCATGATCCTTGTCTTTTATTCCCATCGTAGTGAAATTGAAAAAGTCCTGGAAAATGATTGCTGAAAAAGAGTGGGAACTAGTGCTGGGCGGTATGGCCAAAAATTTATATCACGGTATTTTTCTAAATTATACCGGTTTCGCGGTATATGACGGTATTTTTTTCCCCTATGCATGACAGGGTGTTAACCACATTTTCTACTGATTGAGGGAGGAAATACTGCAGTAGATTGACTAGAATGCCCTATTTTACTGTCATGACGAGTGAATATTGTAGAAAAATTCCACACTAGAATTAATATAGATTTGCAAAGCCCCACAAAATGATGCTGTGGGGAGACAACAACCAATAAAACACACTCATTACAGACACATGAATATTAAAATATGACCACGGAGAGAAAAGAGTTGAGGGCACCTTAAGCATTTTAAAAATCTAACCCTATATAACAACAAACTGCCAAAACGAGGAAGAAACGCGGAAAAACATTTTAAAAGGTCTAAGGATATTGTTTGAATTGTCAGTATATTAACTTGCATCATTGTCTTCGGTGTAGCAGAATAATCCATCGTGTCATCGCGGTCGTGATCAGACGTACGGCTGTAGTATCAGTGTCCTTGTTTGCACATATATTTCATTTGAAGAAGACGTGATGAAATATGTGCGCATACACGGTGCTGGTTCATGTTTAGAGCACTAGAGTATATGAAATATGTCCTTAAAAACTTGAACGCGCTCGATCCGGTCTGTATCTGATCTATATGATCCATGTGGAGAGCGTTGTTAAACTCAGCGCAGAAACCGCTCTTGCGCGCGCCGTGTTGTTTGAATTCTCCGCTGTAATCATAGGCTGAATCCGAAATCGCCCCCTAAACCCTCATTCACTATTCCCTACGTTAGTCCACTAATACAGTTCACTTGAAGGAGTGAATGAAAACGAGTGAGTGAATTCAGACAGCCATTGTTTGTACATAGGCTGTACACTCGTTATTGCGGTGCAATGTGGGATTGAATGAGTGCACTCAATAGTCACTATGGTTTCGGACACCACAACAAATGGCTGTGTAGGGTGTGATTTCGGATTCAGCCATAGGCTGTAATGCGATCTCAGCTGCTCTCACTACAGTGCAACAGTGAAACGGGACCCCTCTCAAACAGTGTCGCGCTGCGCCGCGTTCCAAACCTTGTTTAAGCGACATATACCGGTATTGCGGTATAATCAAAATTCATATCATAACAAAAATAAACACCGGTATTCGGTATGAACCGGTATACCGCCCAGCACTAGTGGAAACCCTGTTAAACTTATTTCAGTTTTTTTAATAATTTTATTTTATTTCAGCTTTATTTCAATTAACATAAATATTTGTAACTCCCCGCCATTGACGGAATTTTCCTGCTTTCCATGTTTTCACGGTTATACGGTAGGGGGCGCTATGACATCTTCTGAAAGAGTACTGAATCTCCTGATCAAAACACAGGCGAAGAAGCAGAAACAAGCGATATCATATGTAAAATAACGTGATCATCAACATTAAACAGCATATAAATCAAAACTGCCTAATGTTATTGAATGAAATGTCGACCCAGGACGAGCGATAGGACTGAAGCTGATGGACTCCATCTGTGTTTTGATCATCGTTCTGAATCCCATCTGGATGTAGTCTTTGACTAAAACATGATTTTCACAGCTTTTTGCTCAAAATGTTGCTTTTTTTTATGAAATGTACCCACATTCAAGTGCTGATTAATAAAAAAAGAATGCATGAAGCTAGAATAAAAGCAGAGGGTCTGCTCTTTCTTTTAATATATTGCATGTAGGGATGCACCGATAGGTTTTTTTGGGGGCGATACCGATACCGATTTTAACAAACAATTATTGGCCAATACCGATATTTGTCACTTGCCCTCTTAATTGAAATTTTGTCATTAAAATAGAGTGCTTTGATCATGTTTTAAATCAGCAAAGTTAAAAAAAAAAAAAAAAAAAAACATTCATTAACTTATAGCCTACTAGCTAATTTATTGCTGCATTATCAAATCATTTCTAATGATCATAGACTGGATCCATTTAACATTCAGAAGGCCAACATAACAGAACAAGATACATATGAAATAAACAGTGCTTTTTAAGTAGGTTTAATGTTAACACTGCATATTCTTCATTGTGTTAATACATATATTATTATTACATTGAGACGTAGCTAAATTCTACTGTACGACATTAATCCTGTCACAATTACTTTGTTAAACTGAACTTTTATTTTGACGGGTTGCCGTGAAGACCTTCGAGTTCCTGTGTGTGTGTGTGTGTGTATGTGTGTATGATATGACGATAGATTTTGTCGAATGAAACGGTAAAATGCTCATGAAGTGATTGGAGATGATTCATGTCCTCATATATTGAGGCGGCAGAGGCTGAAAAACCATGCGAGTGTCTGTGTCTGTGTCTGTGTCTGTGTCTGTGTCTGTGTCTGTGTCTGTGTCTGTGTCTGTGTCTGTGTCTGTGTCTGTGTCTGTGTCTGTGTCTGTGTCTGTGTGTGAGCAGGGCCGTAGGCAGGGTTTTAAAATCAGTGAGGTCCCAAATTTGAGGTAGTTAGGGGGGTTCGGGAGATGGCTCCCCAGAGAAAATTTAGATTTTTCTGATCTACATATGTGCATTTTTAAGATGTTTGAAGGCCAAAAAAATTAATAATAAATAGCTTTCAAAATCATGTCAGTAGGCTGTAGATTATTTGTGAATACCCCCCTAAAGCTGAGCTTTGACTGTAGTCTTTTCGTTTTCGTCTGTGTCCGTGAAGAAAGTAAACATAGTGTCAACTGATATTTAGCCTATATGTTTTATTAATAATTTTCTTAGACAAGTTAAATTCATTCACAATGTGTAGGGGAGAGCGGGGCACAACCTAACGTAGGGCGTTGTAACACACATGGTTTAAAGTACCTTTCCACACATGCCAGCGTGACGAAACTGTGTATTTACTAGTTGCCATATCAACATTATTTAGAGAAAAAAATGCACCAAAATTAAAAAATCTTTGGAAGATATCCCTGAACATCTATTTAAGCATAGCAAAAGTAAATTTCTTAATTTCATTTATGATCTCTGTTTTTTGTGTTTATGTAAAACTAGACAAATCTGATATTATTGTAATCTTATATCTGTTATTTAACAGTTGAGATAGTTCTTTAATGCTGCTCTAACCAGCTTTTCCCCTCACATTGACTTTTTTATTAGTTGACCTTATTATTTTTGTCAGTTAAACATTTCTATCCTAAAACAGCTGTCGAATATGAAATGTTAAGTTTAGCTACACTTCGTCCGTTGACAGAAGCGTTGAGCTGAAATTCGCGCTAAGCATCTTCTGTGAACATAAAGCCCGCCTACTTTGATTTGATTGGTCATCTCAAATATAATATTTTGACACTGACGAGCGGTGACGGACCGCTGAGGCAGCTCCGATGAGAAGCTCTTGGTGCTGTGCTATATCCTTGCAGCACTAAAGTAGTGTTAATACTATATTAGGCATTTATTTCACAAAATGTATTATATACACCTCGGGAAAATACTGAGGTCCATGACCTCCTAGCTGGCTACGGCCATGTGTGTGAGGTAAATGAAACCGCGCGTCTGCGCCATTCATTCACACAGAGACACACAGAAACATGCAGGATTCATATTTAAACAGTGTTTTTGCGGCTTAATATTCACAGACACTACGTTTTATTTATTCATCAAAACTTTGACAAATTCCGTGACATTCCGCGTTATGCAGTAATTCCGTTTTTATGACTGGATTCCATCTGCGTTTTACGCGGGAATGAATCCTTATGAATGTTATTTAGTCAAGATTAGTGAGCGATTCTTTTGTTTGATTAACATTAAAACGCAGACATATATTACATTATACTATTGGATTATGCAGCAGACATTATACAGCTCAGTGCCTTCACGCAGTTCATTAATAAACCATCGGTTTGTTATATCGGCTTTTTTCATGCTATAGCCGATATTCCGATGGTTGTAAATTGATAAAAAATCGGCCGATAAATATCGGCGCATCTCTAATTGCATGTTCAGATATTCATGCAACAAAATGTTCTGGGGGCCATGAAATTTTGGTGAAAACGCTGGCGGTAGTTTTGGTTAATGATAATAACCCTGAGTTGAAGCAATATGTATTGTGAAAAGCGCTATACAAATAACCTTGAATTGAATCGAGTGAATAGAAGTATTGGAGCATTCTCCCCGTGTAAGACTGTCCTGCTTGTGTTTGTGTCAGATAAGGAGTCGGGGGAGCGTCTCTCTCGGTTGGTGGAGGAGGCCTGCATGCTTCTAGCGGACTACAGTGGGCGGCTGGCGGCGGAGATCGACGATCGGCGGCAGCTCACGCGCACGCTCGCCGTCTTTTTGCAAAGTCAGAGAGACGGCCTGGCCCAGAACGAGCAGAAACTAGAAGTGGGTAAACTTACTGACGTTTCATTTCCTTTTCTGTTTATCCTCAGTTGCTGTCTTCTACTTACTAGTGTCAGTTTGTTTCTTTCTCCACTTCTTTCTTTTTGAGACTTGTGTGTCTAAAACATGTGCAAATACCACTGTGCTATTGAGAATTCACAGTGATCAGAGCGGCATGGGTTTGTTCTGCCCATAGAGGGCAGTGCAACTCCAATATCAAGTCAGCAAATCAGCGCTGAATCTTTTAAAGGGACAGTTCACCCAAAAATAAAGATTCTGTCATTTGCTCACCCTCAAGTCGTTCTAAACCTGTGTGAGTTTCTTTGAACACAAAAGATGATATTTTGAAGTTTCTGGTCCCCATTGACTTCCAAAGTATTTTCTTTTTTCACACTATGGAAGTCAGTGGGGACCAGCAACTGAAATATCTTTTCTTTTTATTTTTGGGCGAACTATCCCTTTAAACCTCCCCTGTGCATGAGACGCGTTACTGGGCTGGTAAGTATAAACACACAATTCTAGTAAAAGTTTTATGGGCATTAACCGCTTCATTTTCCAGCCTTTGCCAACAGGTAGTGAGCGGCTTCCTGTGTTCCACCTGATGTCGTCTTTACAGATCAAATAAAAATAAAAGAAAAAACCCCAATCTCTCGACTTGAGTGTGCTTTTTTTTTTGCTTATGCACCGGCTTTCACAAATACATCCTTATTGAGTCCAGTACTGAAACTTTCTGTGGTTTTTCTGGAACACTTTAGCATTAGTTTTACGGCAGTTAAAGGGATAGTTTACCCAAAAATGAAAATTAGCCCATGATTTACTCACCTTCAAGTCTAGGTGTTTATGACATTCTTCTTTCAGACGAATACAGTCGGAGTTATATTAAAAAAATGTCCTGGCTCTTCCAAGCTTTATAATGGCAGTGAATGGCAGCCCAAAATTTGAAGCCCAAAAAAGTGCATCCATCCATTATAAAAGTGCATCCATCCATCCATCCATTATAAAAGTGCATCCATCCATCCATTATAAAAGTGCATCCATCCATTCATTATAAAAGTGCATCCATCCATCCATTATAAAAGTGCATCCATCCATCCATTATAAAAGTGCATCCATCCATCCATTATAAAAGTGCATCCATCCATCCATTATAAAAGTGCATCCATCCATCCATTATAAAAGTGCTCCACACTACTCCAGGGGGCGGTTTAAATATGGATATGGATTTGCAAATGCATGGCTTCGCTTCAGAAGGCCTTTATTAACCCCCCGGAGCCGTGCGGATTAGTTTTATAATGGATGGATGCAATTTTTGGGCTGCCATTATAATGTTTGAAAGAGCCAGGATATTTTTATATATATATATATATATATATATATGGATATTAATATATTAATATATATGGATATTAATATAACTCTGATTGTATTCGTCTGAAAGAAGAATGTCATAAACACCTAGGATGGCTTGAGGGGGAGTAAATCATGGGCTAATTTTCATTTTTCGGTGAACTAACACTTTAACATGAACAATACTTAATATTAACATTGTTAGATCAAAATGTAGATTGTTCATGATGCTAAATGCGTTAATGTTATTTAAGTTTAAGATTTAATTTTATACACAGAACAAAAAAGTATAAAAGTAACGTGCAAGATATTTGCTTTTCAGTGCAAAAAATGCTTTTCTTATTTAGAGAAGCTAAATTTTCTTATCTTGTTTCCAGTCCAAACATCAAGATGCTTTTACTAGATAAGTAAAATTACATAAGATATTTTTTCTTATTTTCTGAAAAACAAGCAAAATTATCTGCCAGTGTGGTAAGAAATATAATCTTGTTTCTGTTTGCAATCTTGTTTCTGTCCCAAAGAGAAACAAGATTATTTTTCTTACCCCATTGGCACATAATTTTGCTTGTTTTTCAGAAAATATCTTATGTAATTTTACTCATCTAGTAAAAGCATCTTGATTTAATAATTTTTAGATGTTTGGACTGGAAACAAGACAAAAATACTAAAGTAAGCATTTTTTGCAGTGTTAAAAGCATTGTGGTTTCATTCGGACCTTTTAAAGTCTGACTGCAAACTCTTAAGGGTTAAAAATACAGTTATTGGATCAGATTATTCATGTAGTTAATGCCCATAATCATAAGTCTCACGGGTATATTTGTGGCGATAGCCAACAATACATTGTATGGGTCAAAATGATTGATTTTTCTTTTATGCCAAAAATCATTAGCATATTAAGATCACGTTCCATGAAGATATTTTGTACATTTTCTACTGTAAATATATCAAAAATCTATTATTATTAGTAATATGCATTGCTGAGCACTTCATTTGGACAACTTTAAAGGAGATTTTCTCAATATTTACATTTTTTTGCACCCTCAGATTCCAGATTTTCAAATAGTCATATCTCTGCCAAATATTGTCCTAACAAACCATACATCAATGGAAAACTTATATATCCAAAAAATATTACCCTTATGATTTTGTGGTCAAGGGTCACATATATGAATTAACTTGCAATTTTTGTAATTAAATTAGTCTAATAACACATGCATCTTAATATATACTCTGACAGACATGTATTATAGATACTATTTTGGTGTGAATTAATATTTAAAAGCAAGGCATAATTTGAAACTAATTACTGATGCTTTCATTAGTGACACATAAGCATCTTAAAGAGTTTTAAAAAATACATTCACATCATGGTGGAACAGAATAACGTTCTTAACTTTTTGAACAGATGATGGGGAAACTAAAATGTCAGGATTTTGAGCCACTGACACACAGATTCACTAATACAGAAATATAAGACATGTATAAACACATGAAATGCTTTATATAAGAGCAGACAGTGTTGTTTTAGTGCATCTGCTCAGTATAAACAGTAACAGCTGCTGTGCGTTGTGATAAAACAAATCAAAGCGTTAAATAGATTCATCCAGAAAGACTTCGCCATGTTGCATCTGTTAAAAAGCCTTGTGTTCAATATATAAAGATTAAAAAATGAGGATTTTGTGCAGTACAGTCCTAAAACAAAGGAACCCACATGTTTTGGTGTTACTGATATATCGTCAGTCGTATCCTTGCACTAACAAGGTGTGTATTTTTATTTCAGGAATACAAGCGCAAGCTGGCCCGAGTGTCTCAGGTCCGGAAGGAGCTGCGCTCTCGTCTCGGCTCTCTCCCGGATCTCTCCCGGCTCCCGAGCGTCACGGGTGGACACGTCCGCCTGCCGTCCTCCGGCGATCTGTACAGCCCCTCAAATTGAGCTGGACTCTCATCTCTTGCTTTAGAGTCGACGTCACCTGGCCACTATAACCTTAGTGGATGCGTCCAGAGTTTCAATGATGAGCGGTATCTCCTCAATTCATCCCCCTCTTTGTAAATAAAAAGCATTTGTGCATTAGGATCTGGGAACTTGAATAACGAGTCAAAGAACTCGTTGCTTTGTTTTGGAAGCTTCCATAAAAGACAGACACCAAAAGTTAAAATAGACAACTTTAGCTCCTCTCGTACTCATTTGATAGTACTTATTTTTGTATCTTTGCAGTGAATATTCATTATAATTCATAATAATCAGCTGCGGTGTTTTAGTGCGGCAGACAAACCAAGGGACTGATGGTAACTGTAGTTGTAATGTAGTTATACGAGCTTTGCAGTTTGCAAAGAGATGTTTTCCCTTTTGGGTTTGTGCTTACCAGCATACACTGCTCCAAAAGTAGAGTATACCATATGATATTCAGATCTCTTTTGGTTTATCTCAGTGTAATTATGAAATCATGAAACCTCTCTGAAAGGTCAACGGTCCTTCGCAACATTGATCAAACTGATTCAAATGCGTTTAACTTGTCCTTTTCCTCTACAGACAGGGCTTTGGTTGAGATGGCTGATTGTTCATTGTCCCGCTGGGTTTGATGAGTTTTTGTTTATGTGCGTTTTACTGTACGGTCGCGCCCTCGTTGGTCATCTGTGATGAAAAGAACCAAACTAGAGTTGCAAGCGTTTCCTCTGTAGCATCTGAAGGCGCTGCCGCCGCTCGTTGCCTGTGAAAAACCACGACTTTTAACTTATTTAGTTGCAAGTGTACATTTTAACATCAGCCTTTGTAAATAACATGTCAGTCTGAGCCAAATAAAGCTGAAGGCAAAGGAGAAAATCATTCTTTTACTTATTTTCTTAGATTATAATGAAACGAACATGTACAGTATTTTTGCAAAAAAATGCACTTTTTTTTTCTTCTTATTTTACAAATTTTAATCCACGTTCTCATAATGTTGTCGAATGAGGCTCGTTTGAGCCCAGTTGTCCAAAAAAAGGGGGGGGGAAGGATTTGATCTGTATCAAACCATCAAAACTTTTTGGTAAAATTGGGATACCTTTGATCCAAAACACAGGATTATCCTGATCCCAGCAGAAGAGTGATTTTCAAATGAACAAAAATGCTTAAAATTGGTCAAAAAATACATTTGTATCTTGTAATATCCACACATTTATATATTTTTTATTTTGCTCTTGATTAGTTTATCCGTTAAAGTAATAAAGTAGTAGACATTAGGCTACCTATTAACCCTTTCAGTAAAACCCTTTCAAACTGAAATAATATATTTTAATCACAATCATCAGAGATGATCCCTAATTGCTTATAGAGTCAAACCAAAATGTATTCGGACACTTTCAACATTTTCTCATATTATCACAGTTTATTTGCGACAGTTTAGAAAATGGTAATAAAATATGACAAGAACTCAGAGTTAAACTGTGTCAGAACAAATTCAGGGCTCGACATTAAGCCTTTTCATGTGTTTGTCCTTTGGACAAGTAAATCGGTCATTCACTTGTCCGAGTAAAAAATTTTTTTTTTGTGTGTTGTAAATATAATTTATTCTGAAGAAATATTCTCATTAGTGTTCATATTTATGATATTTTAATCTTTATAAAGGGCATTTTTCCCCTAATCGTTTTAAATATGTTGATCAAATTTTAGAATTTAAAATGAAAGATGAAGCATATATTAAATTAGAATAATAAGACACTATAGGGCTGTTACCAATCAAATTAAATCATTTACACTGAAAAATTACAACTGCATTAAATAATGTTATAAGATTGTTTTAAATATTTTTTGAATTTACAAATAAGAAATGTTGGAAAGAATAATACTTTTAAAACACAAAACTAAACCGCCAGTAGGTGACCGTCTTAATGAGTGAGTCATTGAGTCATTCATTCAAACGATTCGTTCAAACAGCTGATTCGTTCAGGAACGAGGCAGTTGTTTATGAATGAGTCATTGACTCAACCGATTCGTTCAAACAGCTGATTTGTTCAGGAATGAGGTAGTTGTTTATGAATGAGTCATTGACTCAACCGATTCGTTCAAACAGCTGATTTGTTCAGGAATGAGGCAGTTGTTTATGAACGAGTCATTGACTCAACCGATTCGTTCAAACAGCTGATTCGTTCAGGAATGAGGCAGTTGTTTATGAACGAGTCATTGACTCAACCGATTCGTTCAAACAGCTGATTCGTTCAGGAATAAGGCAGTTGTTTATGAATGAGTCATTGACTCAACCGATTTGTTTAAACAGCTGATTTGTTCAGGAATGAGGCAGTTGTTTATGAATGAGTCATTGACTCAACCGATTCGTTCAAACAGCTGATTCGTTCAGGAATAAGGCAGTTGTTTATGAATGAGTCATTGACTCAACCGATTTGTTTAAACAGCTGATTTGTTCAGGAATGAGGCAGTTGTTTATGAATGAGTCATTGACTCAACCGATTCGTTCAAACAGCTGATTTGTTCAGGAATGAGGCAGTTGTTTATGAATGAGTCATTGACTCAACCGATTCGTTCAAACAGCTGATTCGTTCAGGAATGAGGCAGTTGTTTATGAACGAGTCATTGACTCAACCGATTTGTTCAAACAGCTGATTCGTTCAGGAATAAGGCAGTTGTTTATGAATAAGCCATTGCTTAACTGTATCGAGTGTTATAAATATAAAAACTTCACATTTTTAATTTTTACCGTAATATGTTAACTGAGTTTCTTTGAGCTGCGCTCATTTGTTTCCATTTCTCCTCATGAGGCTGTGCGAGCCTCAACCGCGCAACCTTGTTATCGTCAGTACATTATACATTATATATTATTATCCACTATCGATCGCCACTTACACTAAATGAATGCAGAATCATTCTCACGTTTTGGTGACTCCCTAGTTATTTTTTGTTATTGGCGTTTTAATCAGGATACTTGTCCGGTCGAGCAAGTAAGATTCTCTTTCACTTGCCCCTTCAAAAAAATCCACTTGTCCCGGACAAGTGGACAAGCGTTAATGTCGAGCCCTGAAATTCATCTTGATAATGTCAGATAACTTTGATAGAAAGGTGTGTAATGGATTACAATCAGCTGTTAGATTTAAGAACACAATTAGATAATACCAGTTTAGCTCAACCAATGACAAGCAATGCTTCATTTAGTTCAGTCTGTGGTGTCAAAGGTCGCATTAGCAATTAAAGAACAAACACTGAAGCAAAACATGCTCAGCTCAAAGTGTCAATCATTTTGCTAGTCACTGTTTGAAGAATTTTTGGGTATAATATGTCACAGTTTATTTTGCTCTCCTCACTTACAGAAATGAACTATAGTGTCCTGCACACACTAGGAAAAAATGATATCTGGTGTCTGAATAATTTTTGGTTTGACTGTATGTTTGTTTGTTTTTGCTGTGGGTCACATAAGGGGATACGGAGCCCCTAAAGGGACAAAAGATATGAGATGGCAGGATGTGACGTTCTCTTGAAAATGTTCCTCCGAGAAACTATTATTAACTAGTTATTTGTGAGTGAATGCAAAATTTCTTTTGCAAGAGAAGTCAAAATATATCATTTTTCTCCCTTCCCATATTTTGCCATCACCAGGGACGTGTGAATTGTATGAAAAATATGGGAGAAAAATGATCTATTTTAGTGCCTCCGTTAGGGGTCTGATTGTTTAAAGGAAATTGAATATGGAAGGGGATGTTTGTTTGGTTATGTTCTTTTCCTTCTCTTCAAATAAAAACACATTAAATGTGACCCCACATTGACTATTCTACATGTTGTTCTTTAGCGAGCCGCCTACACTGTGAAATGCATCTGCTAATCCAGATTTGGCAATCTAAAAAAGTGTGGATCTGGATCAGGATGAGAGTTGTTGCTTTGGCACAAAAGGAAGATGGATTGCCTGATCCTGGATAGCATGGGATTTAATTCTGATCCAGATTAAGTTGAATAACTGGGCCCTGGATGCCCAATCATGATTTATCCATTTAGTCACTTCCCTATACAGTTGTAAGAAAAAGTATGTGAACCGCTTGCAGAATCTGTGAAAATGTGAATAATTTTAACAAAATAAAAGATATCATACAAAATGCATTATTTTTTATTTAGTACTGTCCTGAATAAGATATTTTACATAAAAAAATGTTTTACATATAGTCCACAAGACAAAAAAATAGCTGAATTTATTAAAATGACCCGTTCAAAAGTTTATGAACCATTGATTCTCAATACTGTGTGTCGTTCCCTGATGATCCACGGCTGTCTGTCTCTGTGTGTGTGTGTGTGTGTGTGTGTGTGTGTGTGTGTGTGTGTGTGTGTGTGTGTGTGTGTGTGTGTGTGTGTGTGTGTGTGTGTGTGTGTGTGTGTCGTTCCCTGATGATCCACGGCTGTGTGTGTGTTTTCTGATGGTTGTTCTTGAGTCTCTTGTTTGTCCTGAGCAGTTAAACTGTCCAATGTTCTTCAGAAAAATCCTCCAGGTCCTGCAAATTCTTCAGTTTTCCAGCATCTTTTGCATATTTGAACCCTCTCCAGCAGTGACTGTGATTCTGAGATCTGAGGACGATTGAGGGACTCAAACACAACTATTAAAAAAGGTTTAAACATTCACTGATGCTCCAGAAGGAAACACGACGCATTAAGAGCCTTCTCCCATTCCTCCTCTGGATCATCCAGATGGTCATTGGCAAACTTCAGACGGGCCTGGACATGCGCTGGCTTGAGCAGGGGGACCTTGCGTGCGCTGCAGGATTTTAATCCATGACGGTGTAGTGTGTTACTAATGGTTTTCTTTGAGACTGTGGTCCCAGCTCTCTTCAGGTCATTGACCAGGTCCTGCCGTGTAGTTCTGGGCTGATCCCTCACCTTCCTCATGATCATTGATGCCCCACGAGGTGAGATCTTGCGTGGTGCCCCAGACCGAGGGAGATTGACCGTCATCTTGAACTTCTTCCATTTTCTAATAATTGCGCCAACAGTTGTTGCCTTCTCACCAAGCTGCTTGCCTATTGTCCTGTAGCCCATCCCAGCCTTGTGCAGGTCTACAATTTTATCCCTGATGTCCTTACACAGCTCTCTGGTCTTGGCCATTGTGGAGAGGTTGGAGTCTGTTTGATTGAGTGTGTGGACAGGTGTCTTTTATACAGGTAACGAGTTCAAACAGGTTCAGTTAATACAGGTAATGAGTGGAAAACAGGAGGGCTTCTTAAAGAAAAACTAACAGGTCTGTGAGAGCTGGAATTCTTACTGGTTGGTAGGTGATCAAATACTTATGTCATGCAATAAAATGCAAATTAATTACTTAAAAATCATACAATGTGATTTTCTGGATTTTTGTTTTAGATTCCGTCACTCACAGTTGAAGAGTACCTATGACCTCTACATGCTTTGTAAGTGGGCAAACCTGCAAAATCGGCAGTGTATCAAATACTGTACTTGTTCTCCCCACTGTATGTAAACATCTTTTATGTAAAATATCTTATTCAGGACAGTACTAAATAAAAAAATAACATGTATTTTGTATGATCTCTCTTATTTAGTTAAAATTATTCACATTTTCACAGATTCTGCAAGCGGTTCACATACTTTTTCTTGCAACTGTAGGTGAAAATCCTGAAGGACTGAGTACAGGATTCCAAATGGAATTCCCATGTAGCCAATAAGAATCTTCCAGTCAAATAAGCTCCTACATGGAAGGTTAAATTCTAATTCTATTCAATGTTTTGTAATCAACATTCCATTTGGAATCACTAGAACTGTGTTTTGGAATCATGTCTTGCTACTGGACAGTTTAAGGGTCTCCGTTCAGATCATATTTAATGTTTTCCTTGTTAAAAAAATTGTTCCCTTCATCTCAGTGGCATGAGATTTTGTGACTTTTGTTACATTATCTATGTAAACACACACAAAATGTCTTGATTCGGTTGTTCTGAAGGTATACAGTATACAGGGTCACACTCAGTGTCTTCAGGATTCGAACAGAACCCACATTAAAAATGAATGGGAAAGGCTAAATTATTATTATTATTATTATTTTTTTTTTCATTTTTTAACAAATCCAACATAAATCTGAAAATTTTCACACAGAAATGAAGGCCTGGCACTAGAGCACAAATGCAACGTGGAACTAACATGCTCACATACACACAGGTGTGACTGCAAATGACATAATTTGTATAGAATGGCAAACAAAATCAGCCACAAATACAGATATGAAGGGGTGAGACTTGACACACACGTGCACACACAAACACACACTCACACAGATACATGCTCACAAACACTCAATCACACACACTCAATCACACACTCACACTTTGGCATGCTCACACACACACTCACACAAACACATACTCACTCTCTCTCACACACACACACACTCACAACACACTCGATCACACACTCACTCACTCTCTCTCTCACACGTGCACACACACTCACACACACAACTGTTCATTTCTGCTTATTGCTATTGGTTTTATTTAGATATTTTTGAATAATTTCTTATTCTAAAGTTAGTTTTTTTTTGTTTTGTTTTTTTACATTTGGTTATATTTTTGCAAATGTATGTGGCATTATTGCAAAAAAACAGACACTTCAACCACTTCAAACAACAAAAAAGTACTGAATTTAATATATTCCATATATGTATCATGTACTCCAATCAAATAAGATCCTACATGGAAGGTCAAATTCTTAATCTATGTTCTGTCAGTAACCAACATTCCATTTGGAATCATTGGAACTGTATTTGAAATAATGTATAATTGAGAACAACGTGTTTAAAAAAGACCTGACTTTTGTCATATGATGTGAATAATATGAGGACATTTCTATTAGCATCCTTCTGGATTGGTTTCACATTATTGTGGGAAAATACAGTGTCATTAAAGTGATTAAATTAGCTACTAATCAACTTGTTGACTGTGTTAGAGCTCCTCAAGGATCTGCTGATTATCTGAACAAAAGGTCAGTTTTCTGGGTCTCTTTCAGTGTCAGTCATCTCAGTCTGGAGTTGCAAGCAGCCTGAACGTTTGCACACGGTTCGCAGTCACAAGGTTTCAGATAAATCCGCTTTTTCCACTGAGCACCAAATATTAGATGCATTACTCTAGTAGCAGACTGGTAAAAAATGTGGTATATGTGAAATATGCACTTTTTTCCATAAATAATCACATCTAAAAGTTAGAAATTACAGAGCAGTTAGATGAAATATTTCAGTGAATTCACTATAGGCTACTGTAAATACAGCGTCTCTTAATGCATGTAAATGATCGAGTTATTATTGTGCTCCAGATGGGAAGAAGTTTGATCAGAATCTGCACACGGTTCGCAGTCACAAGGCTTCAAATAACAGCGCTTTTGCACTGAGCCTCTAATAATATCAGCACACTTCACCTCAGGATGCTGACAGCACGAGTTTCATTGTTTATTATCTATATTTGAGCATTTTAGATTTATACCACGTACTTTAAACGTCTGCGGAAAGAGAAAGAATTCAATCTGAAGTAATCAAAAGTGAAGGAAAACTCAAGCCATGGTCAAAAAAGATCCGGAAAAGATCCATTTGGTCACGGAAAACGGTGCAAAAATGTACACCATCACGGCAGAAAGGTAAGCGGATTGTTTTCTTTATTTTAATGTTATTCTGTTGTAAAGTAGGGGTGATTGGGACACTTTTTCCAAGTCATCTTAATGGCGTTTTATTTAACCGGAGTGTGTTTTATGTTTTATGGCACAGTGACAAATGATGTTTCTTTTACTTTTCCTTCTTTTCGTGAATGTTATGCTGTTACACAAGGTTGCTCAGTGGTGTGCAAACGTTGCACTGCGCCCTAATCCGGGTGAGAAATGAACACCCGGTCATATTCGGGTGGGTCGGTCTAACGCTGCCTTCACCTGCTGTCGGAAATTTCATAATTCCCACTCATGATTACGAGCTTGTTGCATTCAATGCTTTGTTGTCGGGATGAACAGGAATCATGGAGGACACCAGGTTTATTGGGAAAATCTTATTAAAACCAACATTAGCCCGTAGTGTCACAACCATATAAACATTTACGATGCTATCTATTTCTGTCCGCTTTCTGCAGGCTATTTTCGCTGTGTATAAAACATACAATACGCTTCAAATGATTACTCGTATATGTAAATATGAACTACATCATTGACAAGACAAGACGACTTAGCTGTTTTGGGGAAAAAACTAATAAATCATACCCATCACAGCAGTAGTTCTCCCCGCCACCATGTTTAATGTTTATGGCACGCCCATCTCGCGAATTTGGGTATCAAAATTATTTCCGAATTTCCCAGTGGTAAACACGACATCAGAGGGCGTTCATGTGCATTTTTACCTCGGAAACTCGTATTTACGATCATTCCGATAGCACGTGAAGGCAGCATAATTCGGCGTTTTTCATTGGCAGAACGGGTTTGCGATTCGGTTCGATTCGTTCGGACAGCTCTTTTTAAACTGAATCATTTGGTGCGATTTTTCAGTCAGTAAAACTTTGTCGGCATGCATTAAAGGTAGGGTTGGCAATTTTCGGAGAGGCTAGCAATACGCGGAAGCGAGTTAGCATTTTTAGCACTTCCGGTTCCATCGGAATGGGGTTTTGGTTAAATGGCTGAAATAAGGTCTGTGGTGAACACAAGCTCAAGACACTTTCACGTTTTATTCTACAACATAAAATACATCAGTATTACCCCACTCATGATTTTTTGAAGCTGTTACGTGTTTTGAAAAAGGCGGTTGCTAACAAGTGGCTAATGGCACTACAGAGGCAGTCGAGGAGATTAAACGTCATCACGCAGAACACGCAAGCTCAGTCCGCTTTTACAGCCGCATTATGCTCATAATTGAACTCTTATGAACTATTCTAACTCAAACGTTCTGGGAAAATGTTTTGAGATAAAAACTGTTCGAGTTTTAGTGATGGTGACGTTGACTCAGACCGTGGTGTAGTCTGTTTATAGCTTTTTACTTCTGGCGACTGCATTTAGGCTTCAAAATTCATAAAAGTTGTGTTCATCTGTGAAAATTATCTTGATTGACAAAACGTGCAAGTATCATAAACTTTTGTTGATCACAAAAGTTTTTTGTCATAAAAGATTTCCCATAGACTTTTTGATTATCGCTAAAAACAGGCTCTGTGAGCAATAGAAGATTAAATTAAAAAAATAAATGACTGAATGGTAATATATATACATATATCAAATTAAGTACTTAAATTAGATTCAAATAAATAAAGTGATTAAATGTTAAATTTACATATAGTAAAATGTAAAAAAATAAATGAATAAAAATGTGATTATGTATTAATTTATTCAATTAAGGATTAATATAAATTAATAAAAATGGGATTTAAATAAATAAATGATACTTTTAACAGTACATTATTATAGTGAGTAGAAAGGATATATATTAAAGTAACTTAATAGAAACTAAGAGGTTCCTCACACGAGGATGTTCATCTTTGGGGGTCCGTGGCATCTAAAAGTTTGAAAGGCCCTGGTCTAACTCATAGCATGAAACGCGCTGATGACGTGTGATGTCTCACCGAATACAATGATTGGACGAACATTTTATGGTCCTACGCCTTCCACAAACAATATATATACATATACATTTAGACCACTTAACTTAGTGATTGCTATCAGAATGTGAAGAGTCTTTCAACTAGCATAAAAAAAAATATATATTTCTGTAACAAATCACCTACCCTGCCTTTAAAACAGAGGATTAAGTGGATTTTTACCTACAATCAACTGAAACAAAAGGCTGCTTTTTGAGAGGTAACTTTAGGTCTTATATAAGCTTCTTGTTACAGTGTAAATAGTAAATATTTATACGTGATCACTAAAATAATTGCCTGAGCTCCACCAGGGCATATTTTTCTTTTATAGAAATAGTACCGTAATATAAAACACAAGCATGTTCAAAAGATACTGCATAACAGGAATAACATTGGGGTTTTATTTGTAGGTTGCAGGTGAATTTTCATACGTGTAGTCTCCATCAGACTTGCTGCCAATCAAACCTATCAAGAAATCTATAAGATTTACTTATGTTAATGACTGTTATATTCCTCCCAGTATGTCCTCAGGTGAGATGAAGGACGGAAAACACTGTCACGATAACAGCCGTGCCCTGGAGGACCGAGAGCGTGAGAAAAAGCTTGCCAAGAAACGTCTATACATTGTTTCAGTCGTATGTCTGGTCTTTATGGTGGGCGAGATATTAGGTGTGTGACCCTTCCTGCTGATTGGCTGCATGTTTTTGCACACACAAAGGATGAATATCTGGTGAATATCTGTCTGCTCTGTGTATAGGTGGGTATTTTGCTGGAAGTCTGGCAGTGATGACGGATGCCGCCCACCTGCTTGTGGACCTCACCAGCTTCATCATCAGTCTGTGCTCGCTGTGGCTGTCGTCCAGACCTGCTACACGCACTCTCAGTTACGGCTGGCATCGAGCGGGTAAACGACTGGAATTGTAGGACAGAAATAATGCAATATACACCAATCAGGCATAACAGTATGAAGTGAATAACACTGATTATCTCTTTATCACGGCACCTGTTAGTGGGTGGGATATATTAGGCAGCAAGTGAACATTTTGTCCTCAAAGTTGATGTGTTAGAAGCAGGAAAAATGGGCAAGCGTAAGGATTTGAGCGAGTTTGACAAGGGCTAAATTGTGATGACTAGATGACTGAGTCAGAGCATCTCCAAAACTGCAGCTCTTGTGGGGTGTTCCCGGTCTGCAGTGGTCAGTATCTATCAAAAGTGCTCCAAGGAAGAACAGTGGTGAACCGGCGACAGGGTCATGGGCGGCCAAGGCTCATTGATGCACGTGTGGAGCGAAGGCTGGCCCGTGTGGTCCGATCAAACAGACGAGCTACTGTAGCTCAAATTCCTCAAGAAGTTAATGCTGGTTCTGATAGAAATGTGTCAGAATACACAGTGCATCGCAGTTTGTTGCGTATGGGGCTGCATAGCCGCAGACCAGTCAGGGTGCCCATGCTGACCCCTGTCCACCGCCGAAAGCACCAACAGTGGGCACGTGAGCATCAGAACTGGACCACGGAGCAATGGAAGAAGGTGGCCTGGTCTGATGAATCACGTTTTCTTTTACATCACGTGGATGGGCAGGTGCGTGTGCGTGGCTTACCTGGGGAACACATGGCACCAGGATGCACTATGGGAGGAAGGCAAGCCGGCGGAGGCAGTGTGATGCTTTGGGCAATGTTCTGCTGGGAAACCTTGGGTCCTGCCATCCATGTGGATGTTACTTTGACACGTACCACCTACCTAAGCATTGTTGCAGACCATGTACACCCTTTCATGGAAACGGTATTCCCTGGTGGCTGTGGCTCTTTCAGCAGGATAATGCGCCCTGACACAAAGCAAAAATGGTTCAGGAATGGTTTGAGGAGCACAACAACGACTTTGAGGTGTTGACTTGGCCTCCAAATTCCCCAGATCTCAATCCAATCGAGCATCTGTGGAATGTGCTGAACAAACAAGTCCGATCCATGGAGGCCCCACCTCGCAACTTACAGGACTTAAAGGATCTGCTGCTAACATCTTGGTGCCAGATACCACAGCACACCTTCAGGGGTCTAGTGGAGTCCATGCCTCGACGGGTCAGGGCTGTTTTGGCAGCAAAAGGGGACCAACACAATATTAGGATTGTGGTTATAATCTTATGCCTGATTGGTGTATACACTAGATGTGTTTTGAGTATATAGTGAACTGGAAGAACAAGTGTAATTTTATCACTGTACTATTGGGTGTTTTCAGAAATCCTGGGCGCTCTGCTGTCTATCTTCACTATCTGGCTGGTGACGGGTGTTCTGGTGTATCTGGCCGTGGAAAGACTCATTGACGATGACTTCACTATTGAGGGCACTGTGATGCTCATCACCTCTGGCTGTGCTGTACTGGCTAACATTATGTGAGACTAAAACCTCATTTATAGCCCTAATCTAATAACTAATTTAATGCATTTGGCATTTTTTTCAAAATAGTTATTTGCTGTGAAAATGTCTTTCTGTCTGTTGTTCTGTGTGTAGAATGGCACTCACTCTGCATCAGTCGGGTCACGGCCATAGTCACGGCGGTCTGAGTGGCGATCACGGTCACAGTCACGAGCATGGGAAGGAAAACGGACACGGCCATTCTAACGCGAACCAGTGTGACGTAGAGGATCAAGGTTCTGGTAAAAGACAGCAAGCTAATGCCAGCGTAAGGGCGGCATTCGTCCATGTGATCGGAGACCTTCTGCAGAGTGTCAGTGTGCTGGTCAGTGCCCTCATCATCTTTTTCAAGGTAAGCAGTTTTACTTTACATTCTTAGATTTGATGAGTCCTAACCGATGACCCAGCTAACTGAAATATGGTCTAAAAACACTGCCATTAAATTACAATGACAACGTTGCAATGAAAATGCCATGAAAACGTTATTTCTGAGTGTTCTCTGAACGTTCAAAACAGCATGATGCTAATGAACTGAATTCTTTTCTTTTTACAGCCTGAATATAAGATTGCAGATCCCATCTGCACCTTCCTGTTTTCTCTGTTTGTCCTGGGAACCACGTTCACCATCATGAGGGACATTATTATCGTCTTAATGGAAGGTAAAATCTCTTGCCTGTGCCGGTCTTTGCGGTTTCATTTATAGTGGTGACATTAAAGAAGCTAATGATTACCAGAGGTGGGAGTAAGTCACACATGTGCAAGTCACAAGTAAGTCTCAAGTCTTAACCTTCAAGTCTCAAGCAAGTCCAAGTCAAGTCACTGCTTTATGTCAAGCAATTCAAGTCAAGTCATAGCTTGGGTCAAGCAAGTCATATAAATGTTTGATGATTTAACTGAATTTATATATTAAAATAAGTTAAAACTACAGTAGTTATGGACTATGGGAGTTTTATTTGCAACAAACAAATTGCAATATGCATTTCTACTCAAAAGGTGTCCACATACAGCTGAGTTGTTAATACAATAAAATCTAAAAATAAATAAATAATTAAAACTACATAGCCTAAAATGTAAATGTAAGTGAAATTAGGCCAATATATTGGGTGAGATACGTTCTCTTTGTATGATTTGAATGTTCTCTCTCCTGCTTGTCCTGTACAGCGTGACCAGGTGATTGTTATAGGACTCATTAACTAAAGAGAACTCAGATTGTGTTTGTGGCGCTCACCCTGACGAAGGCTCATTAGCCGCAACGCTTAGGTGTGCAGTACTTGTCACCTGTTTTTAAAATATTAAAGTCATGATGAAATAAAGGCTTTTTATATTTTTTCAATAATATTCGAGTGCCTTGGATTATTGATTTTTATTTCCAAACAGGGGCATAGCCATCATTTCAGGAGTGAGGGGGACAGAATGTCAAGTGTTATACCAGTTTTTTTCTGATGTTTGTCTAATTGACGGTTTTATTTTTAATCTTTTTGCTTAATTGGCTTAATATGCTATTTATGTAAGCTATCTGGGTCTTTTTGACCCCAAATGACGTTTGCTGAAATAAAAAAATAAAAAAATAATCTAAAATGGCATGAGACTTGATGTGGTGGTTGACATTTGCTAGCTCTACAAACAGAAAAATTAATTGGAATGATACTGGTTGTATGTTAGTGTGAGAAAAAGTCTGTAACATAGTAATGTAATTTTTTTTAATAAATGTAATATTACTCACTTTAATAATGTTTTACTAAAATGTTTTACATTTGTGCAGTGTTGGGGGGATTTAAGCATTTAAAAAAAAGATATATATATAAATTCAATCAATGGGAGACTATAAAAATTACTTTTTGTTACATAATTTGTCAAAAATCAGCTACAATGCAGAACACACAACGAAATGGATGGAGTGACTTTTAACCCAGCCGTCCAATCACAGTGGAGGAGGGGCGGGACAAATACAACACTAACCAACCACCACATTTTGCTTGTACAATGTCAACAGATGACAACAAGAAGCATAAAAACGGAGCAAAATGATTGAAAACAAGAGCCAGAGCAAATACTTTACATTGTATTTACTTTACATCGACATTTTTATATAGAAACAATACAGAAACAAACTATCTGTGAACTGAGATACTAATAACACTTCCGCGGATATTCCGTATATAACACACACACACACACACACACACACACACACACACACACACACACACACACACACACAAAACGCTACGCTGCCGAAACGCTCACAGCTAGGCGTCTTCAGCAAAACTGGCTAATTATTCAACAAGAGAAATAGGCAGAGTAATTCATCATTGTGCATCACAATTCGGATACCACATCAACTTACAGTGCTTGACGTTTTCGTAGTGAAGAGTTATTTATTTTATTTTTTTGCCATTTTGAACTCATCGCGACCTCTTTGTATGAAAATGATGGATACAGCGCGGGTGCGAGCATGGGCATGCCGTGACCCGTGAGTGACTGATTACCATAGAAACTTTAAATTCACATAATCCTGGTTCCCGAATTTAATTATTCTTTAATTATTTAATTATACTCCATGTTCAGTCACGACTGTCAGTGCTGTCAGTGCTCTTACGTTAGCTCTCTCTGCATGCCTGCTGCGTCACGTGGTTAGGTTGCGGTGCGTTTAAAAACAGATATTTATTAAACAAAAGACAAGTTATTTCGAGTCATTTAACTCAAGTCCGAGTCAAGTCTCAAGTCATGAATATCAAGTCAAAGTCAAGTCAAGTCTTTTATTAATATTTGTCAAGCAAGTCTCAAGTCCTAAAATTTGCGACTTAAGTCTGACTCGAGTCAAGTCATGTGACTCGAGTCCCCCACCTCTGATGATTACATTTATATTTATAAAACAGTTCAATAAACAAGTTAATTTAGAGTAACTTACATTTTAGACATTATATTATAAGTTGCTTTGTCTGTTTTTGTTGGACCAATGAAAATAGTTGCAAACAAAGCTAAAAGAGAATCTGTTGTGCGTCGCATAGAAACGTACGATACAATAGTGGTGTTTCGTCCTGAATGAATCCGTTTTTGAGCAAATCGATTGATGAATGATTCAATGATTCACTCACAATGACCATCACTGGTTTCATTCCTGAATGAATCAGTGTTTTTGAACAAATCGATTGATGAATGATTCAATGACTCACTTACAATGACCGTCACTGGTTTCTTTCCTGAATGAATCAGTGTTTTTGAACAAACCGATTGATGAATGATTCAATGACTCACTTACAATGACCGTCACTGGTTTCTTTCCTGAATGAATCAGTGTTTTTGAACAAATCGATTGATGAATGATTCAATGACTCACTTACAATGACCGTCACTGGTTTCTTTCCTGAATGAATCAGTGTTTTTGAACAAACCGATTGATGAATGATTCAATGACTCACTCACAATGACCGTCACTGGTTTCGTTCCTGAATGAATCACTGTTTTTGAACAAACCGATTGATGAATGATTCAATGACTCACTCACAATGACCATCACTGGTTTCATTCCTGAATGAATCAGTGTTTTTGAACAAATCGATTGATGAATGATTCAATGACTCACTCACAATGACCATCACTGGTTTCATTCCTGAATGAATCAGTGTTTTTGAACAAATCGATTGATGAATGATTCAATGACTCACTTACAATGACCGTCACTGGTTTCCTGAATGAATCAGTGTTTTTGAACAAATTGATTGATGAATGATTCAATGACACATAATAACCCTCACTGGTTTTATTCCTGAATGAATCAGTGTTTTGGCGAGTCTGTTGATGAATGATTCAATGATTCACTCACAATGACTATCACTGGTTTCGTTCCTGAACGAA
Source organism: Coreius guichenoti (assembly GCA_039654105.1). Lineage (NCBI taxonomy): Eukaryota > Metazoa > Chordata > Actinopteri > Cypriniformes > Gobionidae > Coreius > Coreius guichenoti. Next base: position 38,487,905 of record CM077184.1, read on the forward strand.
TCAATGTTTTTGAGCGAATTGATTGATGAATGATTCAATGATTCACTCACAATGATCATCACTGGTTTCTTTCCTGAATGAATCAGTGTTTTTGAACAAATTGATTGATGAATGATTCAACGACTCACTCACAGTGACCATCACTGGTTTTGTTCCTGAATGAATCAGTGTTTTTGAACAAATCAATTGATGAATGATTCAATGACTCACTCACAATGACCATCACTGGTTTAATTCCTGAATGAATCAGTGTTTTTGAACAAATCGATTGATGAATGATTCAATGACTCACTTACAATGACCGTCACTGGTTTCCTGAATGAATCAGTGTTTTTGAACAAATTGATTGATGAATGATTCAACGACTCACTCACAATGACCATCACTGGTTTCATTCCTGAATGAATCAGTGTTTTTGAACAAATCGATTAATGAATGATTCAATGACTCACTCACAATGACCATCACTGGTTTCCTTCCTGAATGAATCAGTGTTTTTGAACAAACCGATTGATGAATGATTCAATGACTCACTCACAATGACTGTCACTGGTTTCTTTCCTGAATGAATCAGTGTTTTTGAACAAATTGATTGATGAATGATTCAATGACTCATAATAACCCTCACTGGTTTTATTCCTGAATGAATCAGTGTTTTGGCGAGTCTGTTGATGAATGATTCAATGATTCACTCACAATGACTATCACTGGTTTCGTTCCTGAACGAATCAATGTTTTTGAGCGAATTGATTGATGAATGATTCAATGATTCACTCACAATGATCATCACTGGTTTCTTTCCTGAATGAATAAGTGTTTTTGAGCAAATTGATTGATGAATGATTCAACGACTCACTCACAATGACCATCACTGGTTTTGTTCCTGAATGAATCAGTGTTTTGGCGAGTCTGTTGATGAATGATTCAATGATTCACTCACAATGACTATCACTGGTTTCGTTCCTGAACGAATCAATGTTTTTGAGCGAATTGATTGATGAATGATTCAATGATTCACTCACAATGATCATCACTGGTTTCTTTCCTGAATGAATCAGTGTTTTTGAACAAATCAATTGATGAATGATTCAATGACTCACTCACAGTGGCTTCGTTCCTGAATGAATCAGTGTTTTTGAGCAAATTGATTGATGAATGATTCAACGACTCACAATGACCGTCACTGGTTTCATTCCTGAATGAATCAAGCGTTTTTGAACAAACTGATTGAGCAGATTTTTCAGAGACTTCAGAGAATAACGTTCTCATAACTTAATGGCAACGTTAGCAAAACTTTTTTTTTGTTAGCTAGGAATAAAGAATGGCGATCTGTCCAAACTTTTGACTGATAGATTAATTGAAGGTAAATCTTAAATATAGTCTCTATAAATAAATAGTAGCTGTTTTAATCAGTGGCGTGCACAGACCTCCGCGGGGGCAGAGGCAATCGCGTTCCAGGTGGGGGCGGGGGGTGTTCCCCCTCGGTAGAAATCACGTTCCAGGGGTTGAGGGGGGGTTCCCCCTCAGTAAGAATCGTGGGGGTGTTGGTTAAATCGCCTCTGGTAGAAATTAGAAATCGCGTTTGCGGGGGCACTGCGGTGCGATCGAAAAGGGCACTTTCACGATTAAAGGGGCAAGGGCTCAAGCCCCCCCGGCCCCCCCGCCCCCTGTGCACTCCACTGGTTTTAATGGCCACTAGGCATTCTGTGAAAGGTCGTTTCATTTTTCATGCACTCTTCTCATTAAAACATTTCCTGGAACACAGAGATGTTAATTAGATCTCCTCAGCCTCAGTGTTTCTCCTCCACAGGTACGCCGGCCGGTGTGAACTATAACGAGGTGAGGGAGCGCCTGCTCCGAGTAAAGGGTGTCAAAGCCGTGCACAACCTTCACATTTGGGCCCTGACAATGAACCAAGCTGTGCTTTCCGCTCACGTGGCTATAGGTAACGCTTTTAACTCCGTATGGCTTCTTTGTGGCATTTGATTCTGAAATATTCACCAGTCTGCTCATTTTGAACTCTTCAGATGATACCGTAGAGCCACAGGCGGTGTTGAGAGAAATGACCCAGGCCTGTTTCACCGCATACAGTTTCCATTCGGTAACCATTCAGCTGGAGCAACAGGCGGACCAAAGGCCAGACTGCAGCCTCTGTCAGGACCCCGCAAAGTGAACCACCCAGAGACTGAAAAGACCCATGAAAGAGACCCTTTCAAAACATAAATGGAGTAGTTTGAGTCCATCAACACCCTCAAAGCGTCACAGTCCTATACCTCTTTTTGGGTTCAACATTTCATTCAGTAACATTAGGCAGTTTTGATTTATATGCTGTTGAATGTTTGATGATCACGTCAGCTTACATGTGCGTCAGCAATGCTTCTATCGCTTGTGTCTTCTATCGCTGGAGAGTCTGTACTCTTTCAGAAGATGCCTAACAGCTCCCCCTACAGTATAACAGTGAAAATGCCAGAAAATTTTGTCAATGTCGGAGAAAGACATTTGTTGTGAATTGTTCTGTCAGGAAAATGACAAAAGTTTTGGGACGCCTGCCTTTACATGCACATGAACCTTAATGACATCCCATTCTTAATCCGTAGGGTTTAATATGGAGTTGGCCCACCCTTTGCAGCTATAACAGCTTCAACTCTTCTGGGAAGGCTTTCCACAAGTTTTAGGGGTTTCTAATTAGTTTTCTCTAATTCATCCCAAAGGTGTTCTATCGGGTTGAGGTCAGGACTCTGTGCAGGCCAGTCAAGTTCCTCCACACCAAACTCACTCATCCATGTCTTTATGGACCTTGCTTTGTGCACTGGTGCGCAGTCATGTTGGAACAGGAAGGGACCATCCCCAAACTGTTCCCACAAAGTTGGGAGCATGAAATTGTCCAAAATGTCTTGGTATGCTGAAGCATTAAGAGTTCCTTTCACTGGAACTAAGGGGCCAAGCCCAACCCCTGAAAAACAACCCCACACCATAATCCCCCCTCCACCAAACTTTACACTTGACACAATGCAGTCAGGCAAGTCCTGTTCTCCTTGCAACCTCCAAACCCAGACTCGTCCATGGGATTGCCAGACAGAGAAGCGTGATTGGTCACTCCAGAGAACACGTCCAGTGGCGGCGTGCTTTACCCCACTGCATCCCACGCTTTGCATTGCACTTGGTGATGTAAGGCTTGGATGAGCTGCTCGGCCATGGAAACCCATTCCATGAAGCTCTCTACGCACTGTTCTTGAGCTAATCTGAAGGCCACATGAAGTTTTGAGGTCTGTAGCTATTGACTCTGCAGAAAGTTGGCGACTTCTGCGCACTGTGACCCTCAGCATGTGCTGACCCCGCGCTGTGATTTTACGTGGCTTACCACTTCGTGGCTGAGTTGCTGTTGTTCCCAGTTGCTTCCACTTTGTTATAATCCCACTAACAGTTGAGCGTGGAATATTTAGTAGTGAGGAAATTTCAGGAATGGACTTATTGCACAGGTGGCAACCTATCACGGTACCACGCTTGAGTTCACTGAGCTCCTGAGAGCGACCCATTCTTTCACAAATGTTTGTAGAAGCGTCTGCATGCCTAGTGCTTGATTTATACACCTGTGACCATGGAAGTGATTGAACACCTGAACTCAATGATTTGGAAGGTTGTCCCAAATTTTTTGGCAATATAGTGTATGTGCCATTGAGCCATGCATGTAAGAAGGTAGGGTACAACGGGGCTAAAGGCGCACCAGGGTAAAAGGCTCCTTTGGTTTTATTTTCCTTTACACCACTAGATGGCACAAAAACTTGCCGCAGCACTTTCCAAAACATCCGGTTTTCAAGATGCACATGAAAATGTGGCTGATCCGTGACGCCATCGCGGGCTGCAGCGCAAAGTTGATTCTGCGTTAATATGTGATGTTTTTTAAATGTTGTAGATTTAAGTAGAAAATTTGAATCGCTAAAATTATTGACTATATTTTGAGACAACGGTCTTCTTAATGATTTTCAGTTTTGTTCAAGCTAATTAAAGCAACAGTTTTTCATTAACGGAAGAATATGTAAAAGTATGGTATTTGGGGTAAAAGGCACAATAATCAACATGATAATAAACAGCCGCTGACTTTTCCATTTGTTTACATGCTTAGATTCAGATGGTAAATATCATATATTAAGTTGGGTGTCCACCTTAGAGATAATCACCATATTTATAATGAAACCATCATATTTTAAAATATGATATATTAATCGTATCATATAATTAGGGATGCATGATACATCGGCCACCATATCTGTATCAGCCGTTATCGGCCCGATAAGAAAATTTGTCCGATATATTAAAGCCGATAAATAATGTAGTATTTCCTTCAGCTGAGACACTTCAGATGCACAGTGTTCACCATGATGGTTTTGAATTGCTTGAAATATGATCGAAATCACTTCAAATGAGGAAAATATGGGTAAGTGCAACATGTCTGTCATATAGGCTATATAAAATTATAATGAGAACATTATAATTGTGTGTTTGGGACATGGCTTTTAATAGTGAGACTTTTGTTTTTGTAATCAGACTCTCAAAAATTATATAAAAATTTGGATTCAGATTCATCGGTTAATATATCGGTTATCGGCTTTTAAATATAAAGATTTATCGGTTATTAGTGTCAGCCAAAATGTGACATATCGATGCATCCCGACTTATAATAAAATATAATTTATTGTTCCTACTGCAAATCTACATTAAATTATTATGGGATCTCCTTCAATGCTTTCAGAATATTTTTAAATTCATTTTGTTTCTGCATTTTTATTTTAAAATGTTTTTTTTTTTTTATATCAGCATATTTTAATGACAGTATATTTATTGAACAAAACTTAATTCTTTTATCAAAATAAACAGAAAATAGTACAAACTTTGCTAAAGTGATATTACAAATATTAACTTAGACATTATTAAAAACATTATTTTATTAACATAACATTAAGTATTTGTATCAATGCTGTGTCTTTTGCCCCATGTGTCTGTGCACTATACAAATTATAATAAGTTGACAACATATGTTTTTACATTGCTTTAACAATCAATTTTCAACTTTTTTTATAAGTTATACAAGATTGACCTAATGTTTTAAGTCAGTTTAATGTAATTTAAGTTGAAATGACTTAAACATCCAAGTTCATTGTACTTTTTTGTTGCTTTTTTATGTTCAATACAAACATATATATTTTTTCTGCAATCAATTCTGCATATTTTTCTTAAGGTGTGCCTTTAGCCCCGTTGTACCCTACTTTAGCCATGAAAATCATTTTAAATAGGCACATTATTTGTTTTGTCATTGTTTATTCTCCTCATCTGTAAACAGGACTGTGATGCTGTAATGTACTGTACTCTTTGAACAATCCCTTAATTAAAGGGATAATTACCACAAATCAACAGTGTGTTCATCTTAGACATTGTTTGTTTACCCTGAGAGGACTTTTAATTTATTTTTGTTCTCATTTCCTGTTTTGTTTAGACCTGATTTTTTTTTACTCATCAAGCAAAGGTTGAATATTCATATTCCAGTAACACTTCATACATTAAGGTCCCATTAGTTAATGCATTCTTACATTTTTGTTAATAGGAATACAACTGGGTAGTTCATGAACAATGTATTTGTATTTGTAAATGTTGAAATTAACATTAACTAAGATTAATGCATGCTTTAGAGCTCTTTTTCATTGTTAGCTCATGGTAACTAATCATCTTAATTCCATTGTCTGATGTTTTATTCAAAGGAACGCCCATCAAACGAGAATCGCGGTCTCGCTCTCTTGTTTTTATTCTGTTTTAAGTGAAAAACTGTATCTCTTTGTTCCTCCAGCTCGTCCTAATCCTTTTATAGTCCACTGGATGAGGACAGAACATCAAGACAAGCTAATAATCTGAATATAGAGAGAAAAGCCTGTTTGAAGCTGGAGTCCCACGAGAAGAGTAAACCGCAGCAGACTGAGATCAAGACCTGCGTCTCTGAGAGCCACAAATGACCTGAAATTATATGGAATCATCTTCTTTGATATTGAAACAGGAAATATGGGATTATTAGGCAGAGCAGGTCCACAAAACAGACAGAACTCAAGTGAAATCAGTGATCACAGAGTCTGATGTTAAAAGCTCTCATTGATTCTTTTCCAATTGATTTAGTATGAATGTCTGTCTTTGTGTTTGTCACGAATCGCTGATCTGAGATACAACTTTGGTAACACTTTCTATGAAGCCTGCATTTATAATGCATCATAAGGGAATTCTTAATGCATTATAATACTTACCTATTTGTGGTTATAACGTTTAAGAGTACAATGCATCATAACACCAGATGAAGCCTGCATTTATGTTTTTTTATAAGGCATTATGCATATATTATAATGCATTAAGAATTCCCTTATAATGCATTATAAAATAATTCTTAATGCATTATAATGCACGCATAATGCCTTATAAAAAAACGTATAATATGTTGTTTCATCTGATAAATAATCAAGCAGTTACAATACATTATAATCCTTACCGATTTGTGATTATAACATTTAAGAGTACAATGCATTATAACACCAGATAAAGCCTGCATTTATAATGCATCATAAGGGTATTCTTAATGCGTTGTTGATTATAATACATGCATAATGCCTTATGTTGCTATGATTATTTATCATGATGATACAATATATTATAAGGTTGTTTATAAGGCATTATGCATGCATTATAATGCATTAAGAATTCCCTTATGATGCATTATAAATGCAGGCTTCATCTGGTGTTATAAGGCATTGTACTCTTAAATGTTATAACCACAAATCGGTAAGCATTATAATGTATTGTAACTGTTATGATTATTTATCAGATGATACATCATATTATAAGGTTGTTTATAGGGCATTATGCATGTATTATAATGCATTAAGAATTCCCTTATGATGCATTATAAATACAGGCTTCATGGAAAGTATTACCCAACTTTTAATCGCTAATATATAATGCACTGATGGAATTATATAAATGCAACAGTTTCTTTAGACCTATAATTGTCTCTTGTTTATTTAATCAATATCTTGTTACAGGACTGTACAGAAAGTGATCTCAGAAATAAATATTGTATATGTGTTTTGATTGAACACTAGATGGCGCGCCTCGCCTTCAGTTAAGCACTGACTATGGCAGTCTTTGCAGTTTGCGCACACAGTGACTTCTCGTGAAATCTCGCGATGGCTGACTGAGTCACACGAGATCACAGCACGGAAAAAAAAGATGTCTTGTCAACAACACTAGTAGAAAAGGTATTTAAACGCTGTTAATGTTGCATATGTTCAGACGAATGAGGTTTTCTGTGTTTATGTCACATATATGATGTGTCAGTTCTGTTAGACATTCAGGATTTGATGATAGTAGCGCAATGTAAAGCTAAATAATGTTTTCTTCCATCCCAAATAATATGTGTATTATTATGTATGCGTTTTAAGTGTATTGTTTTATATCTACGTCTATGGTTTTATTATACAATGCTTAAAAATGTGATACATGGTGTATGGTTCAATATTCAACTCAATATTGTCTCATAACAGACATGCCACTGAGTGCCACTGAATAGCCATCCATCCATCCATCAGTGCCTGCATCTCTTTGTCTCCATGACAACCCCTCCTCTGGCCCCGTTCCCCGGACAACAGGCTCAGGCGGCTCGGGATGTGAACACAGCCTCACTATGTCGGATCGGACAGGAGACGGTGCAGGACATCGTCTTACGAACCATGGAGATCTTCCAGCTGCTGAGGAACATGCAGGTGAGTCCATCCGTCCACAGATGAAGACTGACCCTCTCGCCACCTGTCTGACTCTCTCGTCTCCTTGATCAGCTCCCGAACGGAGTCACCTATCATCCCAACACTCATCAGGACCGGCTGGGGAAACTGCAGGAGCACCTGCGGATGCTCTCCGTGCTTTTCCGCAAGCTCCGTCTCGTCTACGACAAATGCAATGAGAACTGCGCTGGTCTGGAGCCCATCCCTCCTGAGGTGAGATTACACTTTCTCTGGACTCGCTAGTTTTCATTATAGAGTCATTTAATGCCATTTTAAAGGGTTGATTATGATTTGACTTTTTTTAACTTTAGTTAGTGTGTAATGTTGCTGTTTGAGCATAAACAACATCTGCAAAGTTACGACGCTCAAAGTTCAAAGCAAAGGGAGATATTTTCATCTGTCTTTCACATTTATTGCGATACAGTACGAACACAAATGCAATAGCATGTCATAAAGCAAGATGACAACATAAGTTATAACCGTAATTAAACTAAACTATACCTGTTCTCTCTTCATGCAGCAGATATTCTCTGGCTCTGTGCATCTTACAGCAGTTCCCACACCAGCGATTTATAGATTATCATGACAGAATATGCTAATCGATGACTTGAAGATAGTTAACTCATAAATTCATCAACTATCCATTCAGAAACGTCCTGTCTCATTCTACATGTTGTCTCTTCTTCTTGAGTCTCTCCATCATTGTCCGACTCCGGTTTGAACATAAAAGGCTGAGCTCCTGAAGCTCCGCCCTCTTCCTGAAAGGGGGCGGGGAGCAGCAGCTCATTTGCATTTGAAGGGACACACACAAAAACGGCATGTTTTTGCTCGCCCTCAAAAAGTGACAATTTTAACATGCTATAAAAATGATCTGTGGGTTATTTTGAGCTAAAACTTCACATACACACTCTGGGGACATCAGAGACTTATTTTACATCTTGTAAAAGAGGGGCATTATGCCACCCCTTAAATAAGGGCACCCAAAATGAAAACTATCCCATAATTTACTTGCCCTCAAGCCATCCTAGGTGTATATGACTTTCTTCTTTCAGCCGAACACAATCTGAGTGTATCCTGGCTCGTCCAAGCTTTATAATGGGAGTGAATGGAGGATGAGAGCCCAAAGCCCAAAGAAGTGCATCCCTCCATCATAAAAGTAAAACCAACTGATCTACTATTGAAGCGTATTATTATTATTATTATTATTATTCTTAGCAAAAATGAATATATAAAAAGAAATATCTCCTAGGGCTTTCAAGCTACAACCTTAGACTGTTCTGACTCGGGTCGCTGTATCTTTTCTAACTGATCCGACTTACGGTTTTCGTTAAACGTACGATCAAAACTACGAAAAGTCTCAGACTTTAAATGAGGAGGTCAAAACTTTTGTACAATAAGACATAGAATATTTAAGCTGTCTGTCACTAGCAAAGCTTAATGACTATCCTAGGACAACATGCTAATAATGCTAGCAACAAACGTTGAAATATGTAAGAAACATGTTAACAATGTTCTAATTCATGCTAGCAACATGTTAAATCATGTAAGAAACATGCTAATCATCTTAACAATGCGCTAAATCATGTTAGCAACAAATGCTAAATCATATTAGAAACATGCTAAATCATATTAGAAACATGCTAATCATACTAATAGCATGCTAACAATGTGTTAAATCATGTTAACAATTGTTAAATTCATGCTTGCAACATGCTAAAACATATTATAAATGTGTTAAATAATGTCAACAACATGCTAATTCATGTTAGCAACATGCTAATGCTAACAGCATGTTAAATATGTTAGCAACATGTTCATTAATGTTAGCAACATGTGCTAATTCATGTTAGCAATGTGTTAAAACGTGCTAGCAACATGTTAAATCATGTAAGAAACATGGTAATCATGTTAACAATGTGATAAATCATGTTAGCAACATGTTAAATCTTGTTAGAATCATGCTAATCATACTAATAGAATGCTAGCTATGTTAAATCATGCTAACAAAACATTATAAATTTGTTAAATAATGTCAATGTGTTAAATTAGTTATGCTAGCAAACATGCTAATTCATGCTAACAGCATGTTAAAACTTGTTTTGCTAACATTAATGATCATGTTGCTAACAAGTTTTAACATGCTGTTAACATGAATTATCATGATGCTAACATGTTAAAATATGGTAGAAACAGGCTAACAATGTGTTAAAACATGCTAGCAACGTTAAATAATGTAAGAAACATGCTAATCATGTTAACAGTGTGCTAAATCATGTTAACAACATGTTAAACATGCTAGAAATGTATTAAATAATGCCAACAACATGCAAAATCATCCTAGCAAAATGCTAATTCATGTTATCAAAATGATAAAACATGTTAACAAAATGCTAAATAATGTTAACATGTTAAAACATGCTAGCAATGTGGTAACTCGTGCTAGAAACATGTTAATTAATGTTAACAATATGTTAAGTCATGCTAGCAAAATGACAATTCATGCTAGCAATGTGTTAAAAAATGTTAGCAACATGCTAAATCATGTTAGAAACATGATAAGCATGGTTACAGTGTGCTAAATCATGTTTACAGAATGTTAAATCGTGTTAGAAACATGCTAATCATGTTAGCAGAATGATAGCAATATGTTAAATAATGTTAACAATGTTACATCATGTTAGAAACATGTTAGCAAAATGCTAAAACATATTAGAAATGTGTTAAATAATGTCAACAACATGCTAAATCATGCTAGCAACATGTTAAATCATGCTAACATGTTAAAATATGCTAGCAAGGTTATAGCTAATGTTAGCAGCATGTTAATAAATGCTAACAATGTGCTAAATCATGCTAGCAACATGATAATTCATGCTAGCTTAAACTAACCCTTTAAAGGGTTAGTTCACCCAAAAATGAAAATTATCCCATGATTTACTCTCCCTCAAGCCATCCTCGGTGTATATGACATTCTTCTTTCAGACAAACAAAATCTGAGTTATATTAAAAATGTCCTGGCTCTTCCAAGCTTTATAATGGCAGTGACCGTTGGGTCATTTTTGAAGTCCATAAAAGTGCATCTGTCCGTCATAAAAGTGCTCCACAAGGCTCCGGGGGGTTAATAAAGGCCTTCTGAAGCGAAGCGATGCGTTTGTGTAAGAAAAATACCCATATTTAAAACTTTATAAAGTAAATTATCTAGCTTCCGGCGAATTGCCTTCCGTATTCAACTTACAGAAGAAGTGTAGCGCCTCTCGCAGTTCAAAATGCTTACGCTTCGTCTGAAGACATTGCACACCAGTTACGCTTGTCAGACGTAGCGTAAGCATTTTGAACTGCGAGTAATATATAGTCTCTCTCTCTCTCTCTCTCTCTCTCTCCTAATATTGTGTCGGTCCCCCTTTTGCTGCCAAAACGGCCCTGACCCGTCGAGGCATGGACTCCACTAGACCCCTGAAGGTGTGCTGTGGTATCTGGCACCAAGATGTTAGCAGCAGATCCTTTAAGTCCGAGTAAGTTGCGAGGTGGGGCCTCCATGGATCGGGCTTGTTTGTTCAGCACATCCCACAGATGCTCGATTGGATTGAGATCTGGGGAATTTGGAGGCCAAGTCAACACCTCAAACTCGTTGTTGTGCTCCTCAAACCATTCCTGAACCATTTTTGCTTTGTGGCAGGCGCATTATCCTGCTGAAAGAGACCACAGCCACCAGGGAATACCGTTTCCATGAAAGGGTGTACATGGTCTGCAACAATGCTTAGGTAGGTGGTACGTGTCAAAGTAACATCCACATGGATGGCAGGAACCAAGGTTTCCCAGCAGAACATTGCCCAAAGCATCACACTGCCTCACACTGCCTATGAAAATGAAAAAGTGTTTTTAATTTACCTTGAAAAAAATGCTTGCTGAAAGTAACTTAATCCTGAACTTGGTAAAACAATTATTTTTATTTAAAATATGTTTCAAGCCTTCAAAATATGTTCTGACTTAATATGTTTTTTATTAACTTTTTGTTGCATGTGTTTTGTTGTATTTGTCTCTACCTAGAAAATTTTCCACCAGCCGCCAATGCTTACGAAATTGTTTAATGCAGCATTCTATATGTATATAGGTGTGTTTGGGTTGGTTTAAGTGTTTTTTAAAATAATTAAAATATCATAGAGTTGTTTTTGGTGGGTAAATTGTAAATTAAACGCGATATGCGGTGATATCACAATCGTGTTGCATTGTGGTATATGGAGCTGCCTGAAGTGTACATATGAAGTAGATTCTTTCCCTTGATTTTATCTGTCCATATCAAGCCTGCCACGAGTCCTGAAAACTGAAGCCGACGCGTCTCGATCGCCCCCAGGTGGCTGGAAGCAGTATAGGTCATAAACCCCCGCCCTCTGAAATGTAATGGGACATAGACAAACTAAACAATCAAATTACACTTCAAATACATTTTTTCCAAAGATAGTTTCTGTCATTTTAGGCTGTTTTTTTTATCACGCTGATGTTAGTTCAAGTGTTCGTTCTTTACATAAGTTTGGTTTTAGTTAGTTATTTGATGCTATAAAAATGGGGGTGTGACGTCATGATTGACAGCTTCTCTGAGTGAAGTCGTCACTGAGGCACTAACGGACCTTTTTCGGGAACTTCTGGAGGAGATTGGAGCTTTAGCTTTAATCTCTACATTTCCATAACTGTTTATTTCACAAAACGTTGTTGATTAGGCGGGAGTGTGGGTGGGCCCTTGATATCGTGGCTCAACTTCGCGCTCACTACTGCGCAGACTCGAGACCCAAGATGTCAGCGCCATATTTGAACACTGGCGGCTTCACTTACGTCAACGGAAGAAAGTGAAGGCACGTCGTCCATCTTTTTTTACAGTCTGTGGTCCATATTAACTTCCCTCGTCCACTTCTGGAAGTGGAACGCACTTCAAAATGGTGGCAGGGATTCCCCCGAGGGGAAGTGCTTAGGGAAGTTCACAAGTGCGTGTCTAAAAGTGGAGTGGAACGCAGCCTGAGAAGGGTCTGCTGGCATTATATAGCACAAGAGCGGCCTCTAGAGGCGAAATAAAAACTATCACTGACGCCTCGTGTTGTTTATATTGACCATAGACTGTAAAAAAAGATGGACGACGCGCCTTCACTTTCTTCCGTTGACGTAACAAACCGCCAGTGTTCAAATATGGCGCTGACATCTTGGGTCTGGAGTCTGCGCAGTAGTGAGCGCGAAGTTGAGCCACGATATCAAGGGCCCGCCCACACTCCCGCCTATGGAAATGTAGAGATTAAAGTTAAAGCTCCAATCTCCTCCCGAAGTTCCCGAAAAAGGTCCGTTAGTGCCTCAGTGACGACTTCGCTCAGAGAAGCTGTCAATCTCAGCTGTCAATCATGACGTCACACCCCTGTTTTTATAGCATCAAATAACTAACTAAAACTTATGTAAAGAACGAACACTTGAACTAACATCAGCGTGATAAAAAACAGCCTTAAATGACATAAACTATCTTTGGAAAAAAATTATTTGAAGTGTAATTTGATTGTTTAGTTTGTCTATGTCCCATTACATTTCATGGAGGGGGTGGGGTTTGAGCTATACTGCTTCCAGCCACCTGGGGGCGATCGAGACGCGTCGGCTTCAGTTTTCAGGACTCGTGTGGCAGGCTTGATATGGACACGGAGAGCACTGACACATCAGATGCACGTTTAAAACACCGACGGCGAAACAGAACACTACAGTACATGTTGCCAAATCATTATAAAGTAATTCATTTGTTGACTAGATGCTGCATTAGCAGAGAAAGAACAGCAGTATGTATGTACTTTGTCGTCGAGGCTGAGAGGACGCTAACATTAGCTAAAACAATAGCCGCGTTTCCACTGTCGGGCCAAAAGCGGGCGTGCTAGTGCGTGCCAGGGCCAGTCGCGTTTCCATTGTCACTTCCGGGGCTTGATCGGGCCTCGTCGGGGCTTCCTTGGGACCAACGGCCAGGGTTTTTTGGCCTGCCGAATACCTTGCTCCAAAGCGGGCCAGCTCGGGCTTGAGGAGTGGTTACGAACAAAGGCGGAGTTTGGAGACGGCAGCGTCGCGGGCTATTTGCGCTATACATTACCATAGTAAACATGGTAAATACGACTGCTTGAAGTAATCAGACATATCATCATAGGCTATCACAACAATCATGTATTTATTTTTATCTGTCAGTAGGCCTACGTCTCGTCTCTTTATATTGGACTGATATCCATATTTAGCTCCACATATGTCATAAAATAAAGCGCTTTTCGGGAGCTTCCTCTGTTTCTCTGACTGAAGAACTGTAACTGTTACTGGAGAGAAGAGAAGGGGTTCAATCTTCAACTGGCTGGCAGGAGCCGCCACTGACAGATCATGTGACCTGTCAGTGGGTGGTGGCAGCTGCCAGTCTGATTCTGGCTGGTCACGTGACCTGCCAGTGGCTGCCCGGTGGCAGCTGGCAGTCGGATTCTGGGCGGGCTGGCGGCTGGAGTATAAGGTGTTCCCTATCACACTCGCTGCATGGAAATACATTATTTTATTATTATGAATATAATATTAGGAATCTATTCTTTTGTATGATTGACGTTTTAGGGGGGTTTCTCACAATTAAAGCAGTCAAATGAAATGGCCTTTGCTGCTGCACACTGTGTGGAATAATAGTTTACGTAGTACTACCATACAGTAGTTACTTGTTTTTTTATTATTTGTAAATGGTTTTTGTTTCTAGTTTTTATTTGTAAATAGTCTTTGTCTTGGTAAAATTGAAAATACCGATTTAGTCTGTGCTCCGTGAGTTTACAGTTTAAGTTTAAGCTTTCTTTTATTGAATTAGAAAAAGACATTTGCTGCAGTCTGTCGTTGCTGAAAATACAAATGAGAGGCAACGGCGGCTGGCTGAACTGAGCGGCCAGCCAAGCGTCAGTAAGCACCCAGTCGTGATCACGTTCATTTGACTGCTTTAATTGTGAGAAACCCCCCTAAAACGTCTATCATACAAAAGAATAGATTCCTAATATTATATTCATAATAATAAAATAATGTATTTCCATGCAGCGAGTGTGATAGGGAACACATTATACTCCAGCCGCCAGCCCGCCCAGAATCCGACTGCCAGCTGCCACCGGCCAGCCACTGGCAGGTCACGTGACCAGCCAGAATCAGACTGGCAGCTGCCACCACCCACTGACAGGTCACATGATCTGTCAGTGGCGGCTCCTGCCAGCCAGTTGAAGATTGAACCCCTACTGGGGAGAGAGAGCTAAAGCTGCTCAGGTCGTATTTTTGTTGGAAAATATGTAGAAGTGATTGTTCTTTCTAAATGTGATAAACTGTCCCGTGACTACAAATAAACCGAAACGGACGCGACTGAATAAGTGTCCTCGTTCTTTTGTGAAATAACGGTAAATACCACTTTATTTCTGTGTAATCTCGACAAATTAATTTATTATGATAAATGTATCACTTATTATTGTAAAACTGTGGTAAAGCATCGATGCCTGGGTTTTAAATCTTTAAGTAAACAACAAAAATGCCAACAAACGGCCGTTTTACTGCTCGTTTTGCGATCTCGCCAGTTTCCAGTGATTTCTTTCTGATTAGATTTCTGATAAAACTTCCATTTGTTGGTGAAATGCTGGGTTTGTGTGACGTTGTTCCAGAGAGGTGTGTTATGGGCGGGTTTGTGACGTGCTGCAGAGCTTCTGGCCCGACAGTGGAAACGCAGCCTGTGATGGGAAGTCCGGTTCTTTTCCGCGAACCGGTTCTTTCGGACAGTTCGTTTCAATGAACCGGTTAAAAAAAACGGTTCTTTTGTGTCCTCACGTAATGACGTCAATTCTATCATCCCGGTGGATGAAAATACATTCAAACACATTCAAATAAAGTAATTTGTAATCATAACTTATAATAATAATTATAATCATCGTCATCATCATCTTGTATCAGTGTGTGTAAGTGTGCCGATCTGAGAACCGCTGTATCAGTGTGTGTAAGTGTGCTGATCTGAGAACCGCTGTATCAGTGTGTGTAAGTGTGCTGATCTGAGAACCGCTGTAGCAGTGTGTGTAAGTGTGCTGATCTGAGAACCGCTGTAGCAGTGTGTGTAAGTGTGCTGATCTGAGAACTGCTGTAGCAGTGTGTGTAAGTGTGCTGATCTGAGAACCGCTGTATCAGTGTGTGTAAGTGTGCTGATCTGAGAACTGCTGTATCAGTGTGTGTAAGTGTGCTGATCTGAGAACTGCTGTATCAGTGTGTGTAAGTGTGCTGATCTGAGAACTGCTGTAGCAGTGTGTGTAAGTGTACTGATCTGAGAACTGCTGTATCAGTGTGTGTAAGTGTGCTGATCTGAGAACTGCTGTATCAGTGTGTGTAAGTGTGCTGATCTGAGAACCGCTGTATCAGTGTGTGTAAGTGTGCTGATCTGAGAACCGCTGTAGCAGTGTGTGTAAGTGTGCTGATCTGAGAACCGCTGTAACAGTGTGTGTAAGTGTACTGATCTGAGAACTGCTGGATCAGTGTGTGTAAGTGTGCTGATCTGAGAACCGCTGTATCAGTGTGTGTAAGTGTACTGATCTGAGAACCGCTGTATCAGTGTGTGTAAGTGTACTGATCTGAGAACTGCTGTATCAGTGTGTGTAAGTGTGCTGATCTGAGAACTGCTGTATCAGTGTGTGTAAGTGTGCTGATCTGAGAACTGCTGTATCAGTGTGTGTAAGTGTGCTGATCTGAGAACTGCTGTAGCAGTGTGTGTAAGTGTACTGATCTGAGAACTGCTGTATCAGTGTGTGTAAGTGTGCTGATCTGAGAACTGCTGTATCAGTGTGTGTAAGTGTACTGATCTGAGAACTGCTGTAGCAGTGTGTGTAAGTGTACTGATCTGAGAACCGCTGTAGCAGTGTGTGTAAGTGTGCTGATCTGAGAACTGCTGGATCAGTGTGTGTAAGTGTGCTGATCTGAGAACTGCTGTAGCAGTGTGTGTAAGTGTGCTGATCTGAGAACCGCTGTATCAGTGTGTGTAAGTGTACTGATCTGAGAACCGCTGTATCAGTGTGTGTAAGTGTGCTGATCTGAGAACTGCTGTATCAGTGTGTGTAAGTGTACTGATCTGAGAACCGCTGTATCAGTGTGTGTAAGTGTACTGATCTGAGAACTGCTGTATCAGTGTGTGTAAGTGTACTGATCTGAGAACCGCTGTAGCAGTGTGTGTAAGTGTGCTGATCTGAGAACCGCTGTATCAGTGTGTGTAAGTGTGCTGATCTGAGAACCGCTGTATCAGTGTGTGTAAGTGTACTGATCTGAGAACCGCTGTATCAGTGTGTGTAAGTGTGCTGATCTGAGAACTGCTGTATCAGTGTGTGTGGGTAACTTCACAATAAAAGTCCATTTGTAACATTAAGGTTAATAAATGCTGTGGAAGTATTGTTCATTGTTAGTATGTTAATTTCAACATTTAATTCGAATTTGTATCTGTTAACCTTGGTTAATGCGCTATGAACTACCATGAATGATCAAGGTACGATTGTATTGCTCAAATATTCATGTAAGTTCATGTTAGCTTGCTAATACATCCTTGTTAACAAATGGGACTTGCAAAGTGTTACCTATGAAATTGACATGCATGTTTCTAGGTTATAGCTAAAGAAACACATTTGACGTAATATTTTAATGTTTAAGTGTAGAATTTGTTCTGTTAGAACTTCTCATTTTAATAAATTCATATTTATATAGGCATTTCATTTAGCACATTTTCATGGTTCAGTACTGTTTTTTTAATTTCTTGTAATAATGTGTGTTATGGTTTTTTAATTTTTTTTTTATACAGTATCGGTTGATTAATCGGTTATCGGCAAGTACGGTCAACCTAGTTATCGGTATCGGTAAAATCCACTATCGGTTGACATTTTGCCGCTCAAAGTGTTTCTGGTACGGTTGTTAAAAATAACCGTGTCATCTGCAGCTCTTAATGTGGCGCTTTATGTCTTTAGCGGGAGAGAGAAGCAACGCGCTCGGAGCGGAAACGGCTTGATTGAAGCGCGTTTGGGTCTAGATGTAGCGCCGAAAGATCATTACTATGAACGACCCTGAGCGCTTGTGGCGAGTACCGCTCCGGTAAAATGCCGCAATTATGTCCCAACCGCGCGTGGCCCGCCGTTTGAATACCGTTGCTCTAGTTTTAATGAAATGTTCTGAATTTGGAACTGATCTTTGTATTATTTAAAAGGATAGTTCACCGAAAAATGTAAATTCTGTCATTAATTCCTCACCCTCATGTCGTTCCAAACCCGTAAGATCGTTCATCTTCAGAACACAAATGAAGATATTTCTGATGAAATCCGAGAGCTCTCTGACCCCTCCATAGACAGCAATTTAACACTTTCAAGGCCCAGAAAGGCAGTAAAGACGTCGTTAAAATAGTCCATGTGACTCCAGTGGTTCAGCCTTAATGTTATGAAGCGACAAGAATACTTTTTGTTAGGGATGGGTATCGAGAACCGGTTCCATTTTAGAACCGGTTCCAAATTCCCCAGAACTGGTGATTCGATAAGAAATGCGCATTTCGGTTCCACTTATCGGTTCTTGTGTGCGTAAAAGACTCGCGCGCTGTTTTCCGTGTTCTGCACACATCCAAAACGTGCGCACAGAAAATGTGATTTTAAACATTGTGTGCCACACACACACACACACACACACACACACACACACATACATACGTGCGCACAGAACGGCTTCTCGCGATAATGAACTGAGTTCTCTTCCTCGTCTTTTTTCACAGCACACGAACGGACAAATACACACAAAATATGTCAAAATATTCTCGTAAACACAGTTGGTTATGTCTTAAGACAGAAGAAAAGATGAAAACGTATGTGTGATCCGTGCAGCTCTTAAAGTGACGGCAGATTTTCCGGATGCCGTCTCTATGACAACATTAATCAAACAAAAGACAACGAGAAAACTCACTCGCTGTTCATAATTGAACTATTTGTAATGTATAGCCTATATTTTATTAATAAAGTGCAGTGTTATTTTACATTTGATTATACAGTTTCTGTACCTGAATACCTGAAAATGTTTATTTCTTTCTATATTTATATCTTTGCTCAATTGTATTTATTTGTGCAATTGATCATTTATTTGTTCTTTTTTAATTACTGTGTCTTTAATAATGCTTGAAATGTATATTAGTTAGGCTAGTTGTTTTTCCTCTGGTATTTTTAAACCATAGGCAAAAGTTCCTTGTGTAAGTGTTCTTAGCCTGTTGATTTTTGTTCATGGTATTCAGCTCCTATGAAATGTTTTACAAAAAGACTTAGAATAAATGTGAATGATATCTAAGGTTTTTTTTTTTTTTTACCTTATTGGAATCGAAATTAGGAATCGATAAGAATCGGAATCGATAAGCAGAATCGGAATCGTTAAAATTCAAACGATACCCAACCCTACTTTTTATGCGCAAAAACAAACAAAAACAAGACTTTATTCAACAATTTCATTCTAGTCTGTGTCAGTGTCCTACGCAGTTTCCGTTGTAAATACAGTGACATCACACGCATGTGTCGTGGTGTTCACGTGAACAGCATCGGCTGCTGTAGAACTCGAGAGCGCTTGGGCTGTTTACAACAGAATCTGCGTTGAGACCAAGCCTGCCGCACTCGTGTTAAAAACTGAAGCCAAAGCGTCTCGATCGCCCCGCCCCTCCATCTATTCTAATGGATACCTCGGGTCACTCAAATAATTTCAAATAATCTTACACTTAAAATTTTTTCCCAAAGATGGCTTCTGTCATTTTAGGCAGTTTTTATCACAATGATTTCATTTCAAGTGTTCGTTTTTTAAATAAGTTTGGTTTTAGTTAGTTATTTGATGCTATTAAAATGGGGGGTGTGACGTCATGATTGACAGCTGAGATTGACAGCTTCTCTGAGTGAAGTAGTCACTGAGGCACTAACTGACTTTTTTCAGGATTTTCGGGAGGAGATTGGAGCTTTAGCTTTAATTTCTACATTTCCATAACTGTTTATTTCACACCAACATAATGAGTTGTTCTGCATCTGTGAGAGTGTGGGCAGGCTTTTGATATCGCGGCTCTGCTTCACTGCGCAGACTCCGGTCCCGAGGTCACTACTGCGCAGACTCCGGTCCCGAGGTCACTACTGCGCAGACTCCGGTCCCGAGTTCACTACTGCGCAGACTCCGGTCCCGAGGTCACTACTGCGCAGACTCCGGTCCCGAGGTCACTACTGCGCAGACTCCGGTCCCGAGGTCACTACTGCGCAGACTCCGGTCCCGAGGTCACTACTGGGCAGACTCCGGTCCCGAGTTCACTACTGCGCAGACTCCGGTCCCGAGGTCACTACTGCGCAGACTCCGGTCCCGAGGTCACTACTGCGCAGACTCCGGTCCCGAGTTCACTACTGCGCAGACTCCGGTCCCGAGTTCACTACTGCGCAGACTCCGGTCCCGAGGTCACTACTGCGCAGACTCCGGTCCCGAGTTCACTACTGCGCAGACTCCGGTCCCGAGTTCACTACTGCGCAGACTCCGGTCCCGAGGTCACTACTGCGCAGACTCCGGTCCCGAGGTCACTACTGCGCAGACTCCGGTCCCGAGGTCACTACTGCGCAGACTCCGGTCCCGAGGTCACTACTGCGCAGACTTCGGTCCCAAATCTGCGCAAGATGTCAGCGCCATATTCGGACGTTGGCGGCTTCACTTTTCTTCAGTGGAAGGCAGTGAATAAGCGTCTTCCGTATTTTTTACGGTCTATGGTTGAGACTGACAGACTAGAACGAAATTGTTGAATAAAGTCATTGTTTTTGTTTGTTTTTGCGCACAAAAAGTATTCTCGTCACTTCATAACATTAAGGTTGAACCTCTGGAGTCACATGGACTATTTTAATGATGTTCTGAAGATGAACGAAGGTCTTACGGGTTTGGAACGACATGAGGGAGAGGAATTAATGACAGGATTTACATTTTTCGGTGAACTATCCCTTTAATGCCATTTTAAAGGAGCACTAAGAATTTTTGTTTATCTTTTACTGGCAAATACAGTAGTGGTCTTTAAACTGATATTTTCTTTATGTATAGACATGAGGATGGAAATGTAAATGTCTTGAATTATTACTCAAATGTGTATGAGAGCAAATGAAGCCCTTTAGAGTCGGCTCGAATGCACAGCTGGTCTGTTGACTCGTTTAAGCCAGTCATTAACGCAGACTCTTTTGTTTTATCGAAATCATTAGATCTGCAGTAGCTTTAACTGGAGGGCATGAACAACATCCGTGAGAGTTGGAAATTCAGGCTCTTCCTTCTCATTAACAGAAGCGCATCTGTGCTCACAGGATATTTATTTTGGCCCGGCCTCGTCTGTTTGGATTTCAGGTGTTGCCTGTAGCTCCTGTTGCGCTTTCTCTCCAAACAGGAAGTGTGATAATGAAGTCAGCGGCATTACCTCATCACCTCGCTAATTAGCTGCGCCGCTCGGTAATGAACAGCTGGCCATGTCCCTCATGTCAGCGTTTTCCAACCCAGGCAATCACCGGCTCCCAGTGGTGGAATTTCCTGCACACCGAAAAAGAAATAGCCAAGTCATTTCATTTACCACCTCACTTTTTCCATCCACTCAGAGTAATCAACCCGAGTGAACCTCACTGAATCATTGTTTTCAGGCAGCTGGCAGAACACATCCATCTTTCAGTGTCCGGACCTTGAGTAATGTGTTGTCCGCGTTATATTAACTAGCCGGCTCTTACTCTGCTTGCTGCCGACAGGTGGGCACAGAGTGGAAACTCAGGGTGTGTTCAGACTTGTAGTTCGGTTCTCTTGGTTTATTTGGTTCAGATCAAAAAAGAAAATGATACATTAAAGGGTGTGTTCACACAGGCAGGTTTGGTTCAATTAAAACGAACTCTGGTGCGTGAGCATGAGTTAACACATTGCTAGTTTGTTTTAACATGTTGCTAGCATGATTTAGCATTTTGTTGGCATTATTTAGCACATTGCTAGCATGTTTTAACATGTTGTTAGCATGTTGCTAGCATGAATTTGCACATTACTAGCATGTTTCAACAGGTTGCTAGCATAAATTAACATGTAGCTGGTGCGTGAGCATGAGTAAACACATTGCTAGCATGTTTTAACATGTTTGCTAGCATGATTTAGCATTTTGTTGGCATTATTTAGCACATTGCTAGCATGTTTTAACATGTTAGCATGTTGCTAGCATGAATTTGCACATTACTAGCATGTTTCAACAGGTTGCTAAAAAGGACAGAATGCTCAAGAATACAGTTGTGGTCAGAATTATTGGCCCCCTTGGTAAATATGAACAAAGAAGGCTATAAAAATAACGGAGTGTCTATTCACACCAAGTGCAAATAGCGTGCCTTGTTGGCAAGTGCTATTTGCATTATCTCCGCCTAACAATGCCTGGTTGGGCTAAACAAGATAAAAAAAAAAACTGTGTATTTCAACGTTTTCAGTGGTGCAATCAAGGCTCAAGGATCTTGGTTTTGACGCGATCGACCCGGGTTCGAATCCGCCTTTTGCAGAGCTCGCTCTTCTCCCTTTTCCCATCGCATATCACATCGAAAGGCATTTACTTTCAATAAAAATGAAGAAAATGTTCTAAAAGTGGAAATAAAGTGCCTAACGAAATGTTAAATAACAATAATAGCATTTATTTGGTAGGGGTCGGTGTAGGGAGGGCTTTTATTGTCCTATTAAGGCGGCATCCATTTAATAATTTTAATAAATATAATCATTTACACTGTTATTATTGCATCCTGTTAATGTACAACAATACTGAGGTGCAAATAGTATGTATCTGTCAAAATAAAGTATAAATTGCATGTAATTACTATTTACACATATTGCAAAGAACTGCTACTTTTATATGGTATAGAATAGAATATATCACTATTTTCACTTAGTAAATAGCATCTACAGTTATTTGCACTTAGTGTAAATATCATCTATCGCTAAGAAAATGTTATTTTCACTTCGTGAAAATAGCCGCTGCCTAAAAATAAATCTGCATTGATCTTTTATTCCAAAAATTCACAAAAATCTAACCTTTCATTGAAGTAAAAAAATTTTAAAATGTGGGGAAAATCTCTTTATGAAATAAATGTTTTTCTCCAAAACACGTTGGACATAATTATTAGCACCCTTTTATTCAATACTCTTTTCAACCTCCTTTTGCCAAGATAACAGCTCTGAGTCTTCTCCTATAATGCCTTTGGAGATCAGAGACCATTCCTCCATACAGAATCTCTCCAGATCCTTCAGATTCCCAGCTCTTCTCTTCAGGTCATCACTCATTCTTTATAGGGTTCAGGTCAGGGACTGGGACAGCCATGGCTGAAGCTTCATTTTGTGCTCAGTGACACATTTGTGTGTTGATTTTGATGTTTGTTTTGGATCGTTGTCTTGATGGAAGATCCAACCACGGCCCATTATAAGGTTTCTAGCAGAGGCCGTCAGGTTTTGATTTTTTTATCTGTTGGTATTTGCTAGAATACATGATACCATGTATCTGAACAAGATGTCCAGGACCTCCAACAAAAAAATAGGCCCACAACATTAAAGATCCAGTGGTGTATTTAACCGTGGACATGGGGTACTTTTTATCCCTGTTTGGGTTTGCTGCCAAAAAGCTCTTGTTTTAGTGTCATCTGACCACAGAACCAGGTCCGTCTGAAGCTCCAGTCGTGTCTGACAACTGAATATGCTGGAGTTTGTTTCTGGATGAGCGAGGAGGATTTTTCTTCAAACCCTCCCAAACAACATGAGGTGATGTAGGGCCTGTTTGATCATTGTTTTAGGCTTTCTGACCCCAAGACTCAACTAATCTCTGCAATTCTCCATCTGTGATCTTGGAGAGTCTTTGTCCACTCAAACGCTCCTCCCCGCCGTGCATTAGGACGATAGACACACACGTCCTCTTCCAGGCAGATTCATAACATCTTTAGTTGATTGGAACTTCTTAATTATTACATTGATGGTGGAAATGGGGACTTTCAATGCTTTAGCTATTTTCTTATTTTGTGAAGCTTAACGATCTTTTGCTGCACATCAGAACTATATTATATATAGAACTATATAGTACACAACTGTACTTTGGCTGTGTCTGAATATACTTTATACCCTTAAATAGGGCACTATTTGAGGGGACGGCCATTCGTAATGGTGTCGAAACCATAGTGGATGTTATCAAGTGCACTCATTCTATCCCACAATGCACCACAATAACGAGTGTACAACTGATGTACACTCAACGGCCAGAGAATACCCATAATGCACTGTACCATACGAGCCTAAAATGATAACGTTCACTATGGTTTCGGACACCACTACAAATGGCCGTCCCCTCAAATAGTGCCGTTTAAGGGTATAGGGGGCGATTTCAGACACAGCCCAGGTATTCTTGAGCATTCTGTCATTTTTAGGGTCGCATCTTGTGACATCATGTCCATGTTCGTTTAGATGTCTTTGGTCCGTGTTGTGTTCATGTTTCAGTCGAACCGTTCGTTTGGAGGTGGACTGAGACTCCCTGAAAAGCTGGATCTCTGTGCGCTTGTTTGCACTTATTCACACTTATTGATCCGCAACAGAGTAATCGCACCAGAGCTCGTTTTAATCCAACCAAACCTGCCAAGTGTGAGCTCAAGGTCATTTTGCTCTTGTTTTCTTCTGAGATTCTTCAGACCTAAAGAGTGCAAAACTAATTAAATCAGTCCTTGAGCTTCGGCTTGTGTCTTCTCTGTCTTTCTCTCTGCTTGGCCAGTCACTCGCCTGTGGTTTGCTGCATTCACTCCCTTGACAAACCTGCCAGGGGCTTTTCTCTCTCCCTCCCTTGCATTTCATATGACCAGATTTTTCCTCCTTGGCTCTGCTAGCATGTGACAGCTCAAAGCCTGTAAGGTCTGTTCTGTAAAACCAGAGCCACGAAATATGACTAATTCAGAAAACAGGACTTGATTTTTCTGTTGCCTGCTGAAATTATAGATGATTTGTTGTTTGTGTGTTGAAGTTTGATTAAAAAAAGATAGATTTACATTACCATTCAAAAGTTCGGGGTCAGTATGATTTAAAAAAAAAAAAAAAAAAAAAAAACTTTTTTTCAGCATTAAATTGATTAAAATTGATCATAAAGACACTGTAACAAAATAATTATATTTTAATAAACTTTCTATTCCTCAAAAAAAAAAAAAAAAAAAAAAAACGTTTTCAACATTGATAAAAATAATAAATGTTTTATTTATTTACAATAATCATGTGACACTGAAGACTGGAGTAATGATGCTGAAAATTCAGGAATAAATTACATTTTAAAATGCATTCAAATAGAAAACAGTTCTTTAAATTGTGATAATATTTTTAGTAATAATTGTAATAAAATGTACTGTATTTTTTTTATCTAATAAATGCAACCTTGAGACTTTAAAAACATTAAAAAATCTTATCAACCCCAAACTTTTGAATGATAGAATATATTCAGTTGTAATGGGTAGTTGATGCATGAAGATTTTAGGTCAAAATGTATATGAATATATAAGATATAGTATGTTTAGTATATTTTTCAACATTTTTGCCTTCACTAGTTCTGTTTAAATGGTCGTGACAAATTATTTTTCAAAAGTAGCCTTATAATATGAGATGCATGCATGCATAATAATAATAATAATAATAATAATACAAAATGCTGTTTAAAATGGTTTTAAAAGAAATATAACATGCCACACTGCAGGACATGCCAATTTCCTAAATGTATATCTTAAATATTGTAAAGCTTATTTTTCATTGTATTGATATGGCGTCGCACAGCTCATTAATAGTCAGTGACACAAATAACATTAAAAATCTTGAAGATCCCCCCCCAGTCATTTCACATTGAATATATTTCTTGAGGAAGTAGTTCTTGAACTCAAAGTTCTTGGATGTTTACAGAATGAAATAATATTTACTAAACAATGCAAATTAGCGTGAGACCCCATAAAAGCGGCGATGGGAGTGTAAAGTTCTGCGGCTGATCTACTGACAATTTGCACAGTAAAGAACACAGATGCATAATCATATCAAGCGCAAAATTATGCTTTTTCTGTGTTAAATAATGGAGCAAATGCCATTAAATTGATTTCT
Source organism: Coreius guichenoti (assembly GCA_039654105.1). NCBI lineage: Eukaryota > Metazoa > Chordata > Actinopteri > Cypriniformes > Gobionidae > Coreius > Coreius guichenoti. The sequence goes on from CM077184.1 coordinate 38,513,866, forward strand.
GAAAACCTCAGTAATTCACATTGCATGATTTGTTTAAAGTCTCTAAAATGAGGGTGTTTTCCTTCACTTGCATGCACTGATTCCTGACCCAGAACACCAGCAGGTGTCACTGTGATGTTAAAGTGTGCGGATGCAAGTCTGTTTGGCAAGGTCACAGAATGAGGAACCTGACAAAAAGAATGAGACACTTTATGGATCTAGGAGGGTAGAACCATTTGAACCATTGTCCCCAAATTAAGGAAAACGAGTCCAAAGGTGGATTTGAGGGCGGTTCTGACGGTTTGCTTTTCCTGTAACCCCGTCCAATGTTGTCCAGGGGCTCAGACTATTTGTGAAGTTGAATTATTCAAACATCTTCATTTGAAAGCCTAAATGGCAGTGTGTGTTGTGATTTATTTAGGCTAAATAGCAGAGGCTGTTATGCTATAAGACCTAAGATCTGGTAGTGTTGATTTCTCTGCGATGAAAGCCTTTTGAATTATGCAACAATCCATTAATGTGGCTTCACCAGGTTTTTAAACCTTACAATCTCGCCTCTTAAGCTCTCGTGTTGTTTAGACAGCGGTTCACCACTGTAAATGTTTACACAAAATTATATTCAAACCGAGATTCAAGATTATTTTTCATGTAGCTTTGGATAACGGCCCAGCTTAACCCTAGTTCAGGCCGCTCGTCTTTTAAGCTGCCTTATAGATAACCCAACTATCAAAATTCATGTTTCAGTTCACAAATGCCATCATATCTTTTTCATTCATATTTAATCCAAGATGTTTCTTCAGGAAGGCATCAGATTGCGAGTGAGCACTTGAGTCTGGTGTGTAGGTGTCTCATTCATCTTCAGTTGAGCATGAAAAATAAATAGAATTATTGTTAAACCTCTCCAGGATATTTGGCTGGTTTGCCCCTGCTGGTAGATGCCTGTAACTACACCATCCCGACCCAAAAATCATCTTTCACCATTGACTGCTGTGTTTTACTGAGCATTTTATGACAACATTTAGATGTTTTACCAGTGCCTGTTCTTTTTTGTTGACCTATTGAAGCATGAAATGTCTGTGGTTGATATGTGGTAATTTTATTTTCTCTTTCTTTTTTAGCAACTTATCCCTTATGTAGAGGATGACAGTTCTAAACTGGACGACCGAATGGCCAATCAAACGCGTGCATCCAGCGAAGAGAGGAGAGAAGTACTGGAAGTTAATAAGGTTAGTAATTATTTGACAGATGCTTTTGTCCAACGCAACTTACATGGTATTTAAGGTAATTTATGATTTCATATATTCTGTTGACACCATGCTCTTGAGTTTGAGCTACAGGAACTCTCCTACATCGGAAGTTAATACACACACACACACACACATATATATATATAGTGCTGTCAAACGATTAATCGTGATTAATTGCATCCAAAATAAAAGTTTGTTTGTGTTTACATAATATATGTGCGTGTACGGTGTATAATTGTTATGTGTATATATAAATACACACACATGCATGTTATATTTATATTTATATATAAGAATGATATATATATATATATATATATATATATATATATACATGCAAATATTTCTTAAATATATACATTTATGTGTGTGTATTCCAATACATAATAATTATACACAGTACACACACATATATTATGTAAACAAACTTTTATTTTGGATGTGATTAATCGCGATTAATCGGTTGACAGCCCTTTATAAATTACACTTTACAATATATTCACATAGAAAACAGTTCATTTAAATTGTAATAATATTTCACAAAATTGTATTTTTGATCAAATAAATTCAGCCTTGAAAGAGACTTATTTCAAGAACAGTAAAAAAATCTCACAGACCCCAAACATTTAAAAGGTAGTATATTTAAACCCCAAACAGGCCACTTCACTACCTGAAGAGATAATATTCAGAATATATGTTTACAGTGTCCTTTAAAATGGTAAGCAATGAGATATCCGCAAAATAATGAAGTCATAGTATTTGAAAACTAACCTGATGACTCTCTGCCAAGGATTTTATGACTTTCTTGCAGTAAAAGCAAAATGATCTTGGCCTAACAGGGCAATGTTTTATTTCTGCACTCCTCTCTGCCATTGAGTCGGCCTTATTAAAAACTGCAGCATGCTCATGAAAGGCAGTCGGCACGGAAATGCTCATGCGACAAGGGCCCTGGAGCTTTTTGCCGGCCAAATAGCCAGCTGCAAATAACACGCTGGATGAGGCGACCATGTTGGGGGAATAAAAGATGGCAAACTCAGGGGAGGTCAAGGTTGCGTCAGAATGTGGAGCGCAGATGTGTTACAGCTCTCCGGCATCTGCCTCTGCAGCATTTTGCATCACAGTTCTCTGATGGTCACAGGACATACAAGTAAACAGACTTTTAGGAAGTGTTTTATTTTGATTTTTTTATTTTAAAGGTGAAGTATTCTTTAGGTCAAAATACATTCTCTTAACCCAAGTAGATGGTGAATTTGGGGCGTGGCTACTGTAGCAGACGGAGAGTTTGGGGCGTGGCTATTGTTGGAGACGGAGAGTTTGGGGCGTGGCTACTGTTGCAGATGGAGAGTTTGGGGCGTGGCTACTGTAGCAGACGGAGAGTTTGGGGCGTGGCTACTGTCGCAGATGGAGAGTTTGGGGCGTGGCTACTGTAGCAGACGGAGAGTTTGGGGCGTGGCTACTGTCGCAGACGGAGAGTTTGGGGCGTGGCTACTGTAGCAGACGGAGAGTTTGGGGTGTGGCTACTGTAGCAGACGGAGAGTTTGGGGTGTTGCTACTGTAGCAGACGGAGAGTTTGGGGTGTGGCTACTGTAGCAGATGGAGAGTTTGGGGTGTGGCTACTGTAGCAGATGGAGAGTTTGGGGCGTGGCTACTGTTGCAGATGGAGAGTTTGGGGCGTGGCTACTGTAGCAGACGGAGAGTTTGGGGCGTGGCTACTGTAGCAGACGGAGAGTTTGGGGTGTGGTTACTGTAGTAGACGGAGAGTTTGGGGTGTGGTTACTGTAGTAGACGGAGAGTTTGCTACTGTAGCAGATGGAGAGTTTGGGGCGCGGCTACTGTAGCAGAAGGAGAGTTTGGGGTGTGGCTACTGTAGCAGACGGAGAGTTTGAGGTGTGGCTACTGTAGCAGACGGAGAGTTTGGGGTGTGGCTACTATATCAGACGGAGAGTTTGGGGTGTGGCTACTGTAGCAGACGGAGAGTTTGGGGTGTGGCTACTATATCAGACGGAGAGTTTGGGGTGTGGCTACTGTAGCAGACGGAGAGTTTGGGGTGTGGCTACTATATCAGACGGAGAGTTTGGGGTGTGGCTACTGTAGCAGATGGAAAGTTTGGGGCGTGGCTACTCTAGCAGATGGAGAGTTTGGGGCGTGGCTACTGTAGCAGACGGAAAGTTTGGGGCGTGGCTACTCTAGCAGATGGAGAGTTTGGGGTGTGGCTACTGTAGCAGACGGAGAGTTTTAAAGGTTGTTTAAAAATATGCCTTATTTTTGTAATTCCGCTAGGTGCCACTAGTGTCGCAGAAACTACATACTTCACCTTTAAAATGAGTTATATATTTTAATTCAACAAAGTTTTAATTAATCATCATTTTTGGAATGCCTGGTCCAGTGGATGAATTAATGGATTAAATGTATGCATGTGTACAGGATTTATAGAAACGAGGTATGAAGGATGATGGAAGGACAGATAGACAGATGAATGTAGAGAAAGAATGCTATAGTAATGAATGGAGTGATGGATGAATGGGCAAATAGACATCAGCTTGAACGAACAAATGGACGCAAGCATGAAAGTAATGAGACCATGGATGATTGAAAATTAGCACTCAGGTCAGTTTGTTGAAACGTAATGTAGACCGGCTGTCTGACTCATCCCATTGTAGGCTAGGTTGCGCATTTTAATAGAGTCATGCCATTGTCCTGCTGATTGAGTGCCGTCGTTTGCTGTGCCAATGGAGCTCAGGCTTGATTTAGTGAATCCTTCATCACTGTTGGAGCTCCAACAAGTTGGTGAAGTTGCGGAGAGATGTATGGTAATGTCCTACTGCTTTATGGGACGTTCCGTCACTGAATGATATCCCTGCTCTCATTATCTGTCGATTGGGGTAATTGCTGTTTGTCAGGGCCCAGGCTGAATGATGGTCTTGCAATCTAGAGCGGCCTTCATCACCGCGACCGATCTGTCTTCACACATCTTGAATGTGTTCTGGAGAGTTTTATTGTACCTTTCATTAGCTGCATAACAGCATTGGCTTTGTTTTCCTTAGTTTTTTTTCTTAACGCCAAATCTCCCAGGTGTAAAGGGCTGTTTACACCAAGAATGATAATATATAAGCATCCACACCAAAGCACGATAACATTCTGTTTATTATAAGCACATGCTGCAATTACGTCGACTGCCACTTTAAACGATCAAGCTCTTTAAAGTCGATGGAGATGGAGAGTTTGGGGCGTGGCTACTGTAGCAGATGGAGAACTTGGGGCGTGGCTACTGTAGCAGATGGCGAGTTTGGGGCGTGGTTACTGTAGCAGATGGAGAGCTTGGGGTGTGGCTACTGTAGCAGACGGAGAGTTTGGGGTGTGGTTACTGTAGTAGACGGAGAGTTTGGGGCGTGGCTACTGTAGCAGACGGAGAGTTTGGGGCGTGGCTACTGTTGCAGACGAAGAGTTTGGGGCGTGGCTACTGTTGCAGACAAAGAGTTTGGGGCGTGACTACTGTTGCAGACGGAGAGTTTGGGGTGTGGCTACTGTAGCAGACGGCGAGTTTGGGGCGTGGCTACTGTAGCAGACGGAGAGTTTGGGGCGTGGCTACTGTTGCAGACGGAGAGTTTGGGGCGTGGCTACTGTTGCAGATGGGGAGTTTGGGGTGTGGCTACTGTAGCAGACGGAGAGTTTGGGGCGTGGCTACTGTTGCAGACGAAGAGTTTGGGGTGTGGCTACTATAGCAGGTGGAGAGTTTGGGGCGTGGCTACTGTAGCAGGTGGAGAATTTGGGGCGTGGCTACTGTAGCAGGTGGAGAGTTTGGGGCGTGGCTACTGTAGCAGACGGAGAGTTTGGGGTGTGACTACTGTAGCAGACGGAGAGTTTGCGGTGTGGCTACTGTAGCAGACGGAGAGTTTGGGGTGTGGCTACTGTAGCAGACGGCGAGTTTGGGGCGTGGCTACTGTAGCAGACGGAGAGTTTGGGGCGTGGCTACTGTAGCAGACGGAGAGTTTGGGGCGTGGCTACTGTAGCAGACGGAGAGTTTGGGGCGTGGCTACTGTAGCAGACGGAGAGTTTGGGGCGTGGCTACTGTAGCAGACGGAGAGTTTGGGGTGTGGCTACTGTAGCAGACGGAGAGTTTGAAGCCCCTCCTTCTGAAAAGCACAATGTGCTCTGATTGGTCGGCTGGACCAGTATGTTGTGATTGGTCAAGTGTGTTTGGGAAATGTCCCGTCCTTTTTAACTAAAACTTTTTAGTTATAGTTACCTTGTTGTGAACGGCCCTTAATGGAATAGTCACACCGAAATTCCGGTGCAATTTAGAGAAGGAAACAAACGCTGGTCTGAAATATGCATCATTTGACTCGAGAGGATAATTTACCGCAAGCCTGTCATCCCTCCTCTCCTCTTGACTCTCTAACTGCTGTGGTGTGAGAGTCCCCGTGGCCCCTCAGGGCCCCACAGATGTGTGAAGCCATCTAAAGGTCCACTGTAGTTGAGGCACTGTCAGCTCATCCGGGCAGGCGCTGTGATTGAACACTGCTCTAACTGTTAATAAATTCCTGTCGCAGCCCATTAAGAAGGCCTTGGAGAGACGGCTGCTCTCATTTATTCTCCACCACTCTCTTTTCCCCCCTCTCTTGCACTCTTTCTTCCTCGCCCGCCCCCCTTTTCAATGTTTTTTTTTAATACCCTGTTAATTACCCCGTCTGTCCTCTTTATTCAAATGAGAAAGTGAGAAATGTGAGAGGAGAATGTTTGTAATTTCAAATAGGCTTCGCTGAAGGCAGATACCGCGAGCGTAATCAACAGCGGTACAGGCGTTCACTGTTATCTCTGGAGCAGGGCTGGGGCCAAGGGCCCGTGGTGGAGCTGTGCTCTGATAAACAAACACGCTGGAACCGTAATGAGCCGGGTTCAGAGGAGACAGTCCTCCACACACACACACACACACTGCTCGCAGGAGGTACTCAATTCTCCACATGATTAGTTAGTTCATATGTCATCCATTAGAGCAGGTTTGCCGGCCAGAGGCGTTTTAATTGGTGCTCACAGGTCGGGGAGGAAGGCACAGCACGCTTTGGGGCACGGAAAAAGGGACATGCAAAAAATAGAAATCATTTCGCGGCGGTTCATTGCAGGTGCTGTTTGTTTTCCTGTTATTATTTTGTACTAGTGTACAAATAATTAGATTTCTTTTCATACAATGTTAACATTTAAACAAATTAAAGCCACTCGGGGTCTGGAAGGCTCTCAGTCTAATGTTGTTTTTGTATTATTGAGTATTATAAATATTTTCATTTTAGTTAAAGTAGTAATTTTTTACAATGTTTTTGGTCGGTAAGATTTTTAAAATTTGTTAATAGTCTCAACAAGATCTCTCTTACATGAAAAATACAGTAAAAACAGTGAAATATTATTCCAGTGTAAATCAGCTGTTCTCTATGTGAATATATAGTAAAGTGTAATTTATTCCTGTGATCAAAGCTGAATTTATCATCATTACTCCAGTCTTCAGTGTCACATGATCCTTCAGAAATCATTCTAAATTATTTCTAATATTATCAGTGTTAAAAACAGTTTTTTTTTGTGGAAACTGGGTTACATTTTTTTAAATGTTTTCCTGATGATTAGAAAGTTCAAAAGAACAGCATTTATTTGAAATAGAATTTTTTGTAACATTATAAATGTCTTAACTGTCACTTTCGATCATTTTAATGCATCCTTGCTGAATAAGACTATTAATCTCTTTAAAAAAAAGTACTCTCCCCAAACATTTAAACGGTACTGTATATAGTTTTTATTAATTTTATTTCCGTTTTAGTTTTAATTATTTTAGTACTTCAAGAAAATAAGAAATATTCCTATGGAAACTAGCTGAATGTTTATTTTATTTTATTTTATATTTTATTTGAATTAAAAAAATATATATATATATTAGGGGTGTGACGAGAGACTTATCTCATGAGACGAGACAAGATTTTTACATAGTATTTTTAAGAAATCCTCAATGATGAAATACATGACTAGAAAAATTGCAGGTGCATTTGAAATGTTTTAACTCATCATGTAATGAATGTCATTTCAGTTCTACTTTCTGAGTATGAATTTGCCGTCATATGCAGTAAAAGACAACAATACTCAAGCACTGTAAAAGGTTTTGCACAAACTCAGCTGACTGGCTTCTTTCTTTTTTTTTGATTGTCTCTTCAGACCTTACAACCGCACATGATTTATGAGCTTCTACAACTTTTGACCTCCTAACTGAACTCCTTCCCACAAATTAATCATAGATCAAGTGCAAACAATAAGGGCAACCATAATCAAAGAGTACTCAATATTCAAACTTTTCTTCAAGCATGATACAGAGCTAAGAGATGGTTACAACTACACAGATAGCTTCATATTGGGAGATATTCGCATGCCTGAGGGAGCCGCTTTCAAACAGCGCTAACTTATTGAAATGCGTTCACGCGTTTACTTTCACTTTCATTTTCGCGATCGTGCGTACTCTGTGAATAGGGAGCGCTGGTGCTGAACGCGCATTTTAAAATAGACATTTGTCTGACGCTTCTGTTGCGCAACGAATCCTCCGCCACAGTCCTGTCGGTCATCTCGTCACGTGATATGTACGACTCGAACAGCTCGTATTGGATGAGCTGATGGAATTAAAGCGACCTGAATTAAATTGTTTTTATTTCTATAAAAGGCAAAACTACAGTGGAGGCGTAATGTAAACGTAGCGGTGACATATCCTAACTTCACCCTCACACTCCGTCAAGACAATATCACGCAAGACAGCTTTCACCTCGACGAGAAATCTCGTCACATTTTAGTCTCGCGAGATCTCGTATATAAGTATCATTTTTTCAATGTTTTTCTTAAGTTATTTTAAAAAATGTATGAAAACACCTTATTAAACAATTGAATAAATAATTAATAAAAGCAAAATAGAAATAATCTCATTCTCATTACTTTAATACAGTAATGAAAATCATCCTATACAGTACATATGTTTAATTTATTTATTTGAAAAAAATATATAATTTTTAATTTTTTTTAATTTTATTTATATATGTACTTTTCTTGGCCCAATCAAGTTTTTTGTGCCCCTGAGCCGAGTCATTGAATATTGATATAAACGTTTTGTATTTTATATGTACAGCAGAATAATTGCAACAAAAATAAACAAAAGTGGAGATAAGGTTAGAAAGCATCGCGGTGTCAGAATGTCAGTCATTGCAACGACAGATAGTCTGACGGCAGAGAAAAATAAACAGTAAATGACTTACGAGTGATTCGTTAGATCAAAAATGCTTCATCAGCCCTGATACTGATCCTTGAGATCGGCTCGGGACATCCCTAGTTTGATCCCAAACAATGAAAACCAAGGAAAAGAGGATTATTTCCTATGGATGAACATTCTGACTCTCACCGTCGTGTTGTCTTCAAAGAGCCCTTTGTGTGAGAACCAGCCCATGTTTAACCTCTTTAGAAATTTGTTCCTTCTCAGTTACTAAAAGGTATTGACAATATCAGATTATACAGATTCACCCTCCATAAATCACTGCTCAAATAAGAACTGACGCTGCTCCGATTCTTCTTGTATATGTACTTTTCTTGGCCCATTACCTGTGAGGGAATGAGATTCAGTTTCAGAACAAGCCCTCCTCCACATCCAGAGTTTTCCCTTTTTTCCCATAAGAGCGCCAAGGCTAAAATTACATCTCTCTCACTTTAGGCTTTAAAATGGAATTACAGCTCCGCTCTCCCTGAAAGATTTCTGTTGCTCATCCCTGGGAAGATCTCGCTGGAGTCAGTAAAGCCCTGACAGTCTGAGACGAGATGAAAGAGCTCGCTGTGAGAATCGCACAATCTCTTCTTTAAAGAACGCTTTCTCTTGTGTTAACGATGTCTTTAGTGCCATTGTGTATTTTTGCATAAAGAATATTAAGCATATTTTTAGCGCCATTAACATTTTTTTGCAGCGTACACTAGTTTCATGACAATTAAGCACAACCCTCTTCAAATTCCAAAGGTAATAAAAATGCATCCTATATACAGTGTATATATATATTATGTATATGCTTACAAATTTTTTTGTTCTTTAATATTTATGGAAATATATATATATTTTTTTCTAAACAATTGAATAAATAAATAATAGACCTAAAATACAGTAATGAAAATCATCATATATATATTTCATCAATGTTTTTTTTTTATGAAAAAAATAAAATAAATGAATAAATAATAGACCTAAAAGTGAAATAATCTCATTCTCATTAATTTAATACAGTAATGAAAATCATCCCATACAGTACATATGTTTAATATATAATTTAGATATGTATGCAGTATATCAAATGTTTTTCATGTTTTTTCTTAATTTTTTTCATAATTAAAATGTAGTTTTAAAAAAAAAAAAATTAACAAAAGTAATTAAATAAATAAATAATATATATACATAGGTAAGAAAGGTAAGATGACCTACGTTGGTCTGGGGCGGGGCAAGTGCGTTAAATGCGTTAATAATTTTAACGCGTTATTTTTTTACCGTAACTAATTAATCTAATTAACGCGTTAAATCGACAATATTTAATATTTAGATATTTGATCATTTACATATTTTTACAGTATATCAAAGTTTAATGTAATGTTTTTTTCCAGATTTTAATTTTTTTTTTTTAAATATAAATGTTTTAAAAATATATAGATCTAAAAGTAAAATGATCTCATTCTCATTTCTTTAATATAGTTAAGAAAAAAATCATATTGTGCTTCAAAAATGTACTTAATTAGTTTATTACGTACATGTATATGTGTATATATATCTCCCAAAAAACATATTGTTTGTGTAAACAATTGCAGTAGGAGTAACTGGAGGAAGGTGATATGCGAATATAGCATTCGTTTCTTTATGCAAAAAACATTTTATGACATTTATAGTGAGATACATTGTATGGCATTGGAGAAATTGTGCATAAATTAATTTTTACACTCTCTAAGGAGCTAAGTCTATTCTACTCTAGTCTTAAGGATTACAAACTGACAACAAGAAGACGCTTCAGCTCGCATTACCATCCGACATGCTGTGGTTTCTCTAATACATTCCACTGTATCCATCATTCCCCAAGTGGGTGCCATCTTTCTTTCATCGCTCCGCGCCTCTCGTCCTTCACCTCTGATCTATGGAGATCTCCTCCCTCCTCCGGCGTCTCTGTATTTCGCTTCTCCATCAATCCTTCCTCTCCCACTCGTCCCAGTCACACAGCGCACTGTTCGGCTCAAAACCCCAACCTCGCTTTGAAGATCTGATGAACTTTTCAACCTCAACATTGTGTGTTTAATTGAGTTTATGTTCTTGTTTATCAAGTGCTCTAGTGGAACGAAAATAATGAGACATTTGAGAGAGGAAAGGAGATCATTTGCAACTAGATCGGTTTATGTTAATTCAGCAGACGGCCTACGTGCGTATCTGTGTTTATCACCGCAGATGGAGTGGGCAGGGACCGGTCATGAAGGGTTGATACAGGCTCTGTAAACCAAGTAACAATAAACAGCCAAATCAATAGCGCAGGCTGACAGCCGTCTGGTGTTGAGAGATTGAAAAATGCTGGGGAGCGGAGCAGTGATCAATGGAGACAACCTTCAATACTTTGACATTTTACACTGTTTTTCTTTCTTTACTGCCGCTTCTACTCCTGAAAAGAGGGTTAACAGTACACGTTGCTTCATTTGTGTTCATGCTGTTATAGGTCAGGATTAATATGCAACACTCAGGGCCCTATTTTACCGATCTCAGCGCATGGTCTAGAATCCACGTCGAATCCACTTTTGCTAGTTTAACAACGGAAAAAACGGTTGGCGCATGGTCTAAAAGGGTTGTCCCTCGTCTCTTAATGAGTCATGGGTGTGTTTTGGGCGTAACATACAATAACCCAATCAGAGTCTCATCTCCCATTCCCTTTAAAAGCCAGTTGCGCTCGCACCATGACGGATTCGCTATTTACATGGAGCGAAAAGACTGAACGCTTCTCCAGAGAGGAATCCTTTTATTTTTAATATTTAAAAATGTGTGTGTGCTGCTGCGCGTCCCTCTGTGTGTGTAATAAGCAGAGTGTACGCTAGGCTTGCTGCGATAGTCGGTGTTACCGGTGTTCAGGCGCAACACCGGTTACATCACTCGCCCACTGCGGCACCGCCCCCACCGTCGTTTTGATTTATTTTTTTTTATAGTAATAAAAATCCTTTAGTTCAGTTAGAGAACAGACACTACAATTAAAAACTGAACGTGTCTGCTTAATACAGCACAAACCAGCAGCAGGAGTCAGATTTCATTCATCACGAGAGCGAGGAGCTGACTGACAAGACGATGGCGGAAGATTTGGTTTCAAAGCGAAATGTAAAAGCGCCTATTTAAGTGAGTTTGTCATTGTACTGTTTTGTTGTTGTGTTTTTCATTAAAGGGTTAGGTCACCCAAAAATGAAAATTCTGTCATGAATTACTTACCCTCATGTCGTTCGACACCCGTAAGACCTTCGTTCATCTTCGGAACACAAATTAAGATATTTTTGTTGAAATCCGACGGCTCAGAAAGGCCTCCATTGGCAGCAATGACATTTCCTCTCTCAAGACCCATAAAAGGTACTAAAGACGTCGTTAAAAAGTCCATCTCGCTACAGTGGTTCTACAATAATTTTATGAAGCGACAAGAATAGTTGCTGTATTTTTAGCTGCCTTTTAAAGACTTTGCTATCTTGTCCACATGTCTGAAGGATTTCTGTTGTGCAGTATTTTTTGCTTTCTGTCTCTCATCATTTACTGCATTCTTGCCATCAGCAGTCTTCTCGTGTAACACACTGAGGGCCATCTGGCTCCAGCTTTGATCAGAATAAACAGCTGATAAAGCTAGTTCAGTTTTTGGATGTTCAGCAGCAGCATTAATGCCAAAACACACTGTCCACATCATTTACATTTAGATGGTCAACATGGGAGTGTCAGTGCTAATTCACAGAAAACACACTCTGCACCTTCATTCATTCAAAATGTTATTTTATTTTTTATTCTATTTTTTATTTTATTATTATTTTATTTTTTATTCTATTTTTATTATTTTATTTTTAATATTTATTTTATTATTATTATTATTTTTTTTTAACTATTTCATGTTTTCATTAGATTTTTTTATTCTATTTTTATTCTATTATTTTATTTTTCCATTATTTTATGTTATTATTTTTTGTTTTATTTTAATTTTTTTTTATATTTTAATTTTTCATTATTTAATGTTATTTCATTTTATTTTTTATTCTATTTTCATTATTTAATTTTCTACTATTTTATTTTAATTCTATTTTTTATTTTGTAGTTTTATTTATTTTATTGTTTTATTTTTTTCAGTATTTTATTATTTTATTTGTTATTCTATTTTTATTATTTTATTTTAAAAAAATGTATTTTATTTTTTATTCTATATTATTTTATTTTATTTCTTTATATTTTATTTTTTCATTATTTCATTTTATTTTTTATTCTTTCATTATTTTATTTTTTTATTCTATTTTCATTATTTTATTTTATTTTATTTTATTTTTTATTATTATAGTTTTTTCAAGGGGCCCCAGTCCTAACAGTCAGTCCTAACTTACTTTTATGACGTGACCAAACATAAAAAAAAAAAAAAAAAGAAACTAATAAAAATTGCAACTGACCTGAGTATGATGCATTTTGTTTGGAAAAAAAATTATATGAAAAAAAGCAGCTTTGAGATTTTCATAATTACTAATCATTTTATGCTGCACAGAGGAAAAACATCATGATTTTCCAGCGACACAGATTGTGAAACAGATGATGACAGAATTTTCAGTTTAAAGCCAAAGTTTGAAGTTTGTCCCGATTCAACTGACAATTCAGTGACGATTCTAGTCAACTGTAGTCAACGTTTAGGGAAAGTGAGTCCTGAAATAAACAAGCAGAACTCTATGACTGCATTAGAGATGTTGTGATGTCACCTGGATTTGAATAACTGAAACGAGTCGAGAGAGAGAAGGCGGATTAGCCAAAGGTCACAGCTTTTATAATGAAGGCCTGCGTTTCATTTTTTCGACTAAAATGTGTTTCACAAAACTTCTTACACTTTGATCAGTCTCTACAATAAGCATGCATGCATGCATTAACTGGTATTTAAGCCACAGTTCTCAGTCGCTCTCTTGTATCAGATCTCTTTTTAATCAGCTCAGACCTCAGAGACTCATTTGTGCTTTTGGGTTCTGTTGAAAAAAACGCAAATTTTTGGCACATCATCCAGCTGTCACTCAGAGTGTGAAATGGCACATTTGAACGAACCTGAATTTTAATAAGTCTGCGTTTGATCAAAAACTCTTCCCTCTGCGCACATTATCGAGGGCGGCTGCTTTGATCTCGTCGAGAGTCGATGAGGTAAGAAGAGAATCAGATGAAATGAGACGCCATGTTTGGCTTATATGAAAGGGGAAACACAGTTTTTTTTTTTTCCTTTTCTGATTGTCTTCTGCTAAAGATCGTGTTTATAGACACCAAGTCTAGTATTTCATACTATTGTGCATGATAGCACTGCTTAAAGGGTTAATTCTGTCATTATTTACTCACCCTCATGTCCTTCCAAACCTGAATGACTTTCCTTTCCTCTCTGGAACACAATTTTTTAAAATTGATTTATATTTATTTATTTATTTTGGCCATAGAATGAAAATCAATGGAATCCAATGTGGGGTTTTTTGTGCCCGTTGACTTTCATTGTATGGACAAGAACAGCACGCAAATCAGTGTTATTTTAGTATATGACTATTGAATATAACTATTAGTATGTAACTATTATAGTTTTTATTAATAATTTATTTATTTTAAATATATTTTAATTTTAGTTACAATTTTTGTAATTTTAGTTTTTTTAATATATCTATATATTTTATATTAATTTTTATTTTAGTTTTTATTATTATTTAGTACATTGTGAAATTAAATGAAAATGAGAAACTAGCTGAAAGTTTTTTTTTTTTTTATATTTTATATTATTTCATAATCAACATTTATTTTATTTCAAGCAACAAACACATTTTTATGGTATTAGTTTTAGTTTCTCTAATAACTATAATAACCCTGGAGTAAATAATAGTATTTTTGTGTGAACTGTCGCTTTAATAGAAGGCACTTCATATACAGAACTTTTTAGGGGTTTCCATTTTATGTATTGAATTCACTTTAATTCAAGTCAAGTCACCTTTATTTATATAGCTCTTTTTACAATACAGATTGTTTCAAAGCAGCTTTACAGTGATAACAGGAAAATAATGCAACAAAGTTTGTTCTTCTTATGATGTAACTAGTACATCAGTGTTATAGGAAGTGCTTCCTGAACAATGCTAGGAAGACTGTTCCAGAGTTTAGGTGCTAAATAGGAAAAGGATCGACCGCCTGCAGTTGATTTTGATATTCTAGGTATTATCAACTGGCCAGAATTTTGAGACCACAATAGACGTGATGGAGTATAATGCGTTAAGAGCTCGCTCAAGTACTGGGGAGATAAACCATTTAGTGCTTTGTAAGTAATTAGCAAGATTTTTAAATGTATGCGTTGTTTAATAGGGAGCCAATGCAGTGTTGACAGAACCGGGCTAATATGGTCATACTTCCTGGTTCTAGTAAGAACTCGAGCTGCTGCGTTTTGGAACAGCTGAGTTTGTTTACTAAGCGTGCAGGGCAACCACCCAGTAGAGCATTACAATAATCTAGCCTTGAGGTCATGAAAGCACTTTAAAATTAAAAATCAATCATAACAAAATCAATTAAAGTGCTTTCATGACCTCAAGGCTAGATTATTGTAATGCTCTACTGGGTGGTTGCCCTGCTCGCTTAATAAATAAACTGCAGCTGGTCCAAAACGCAGCAGCTAGAGTTCTTACTAGAACCAGGAAGTATGTATAATCATAACAAAATCAATTAATGAAATTTTATGAACTAAACAGCTCGTAAACATACTTTATCAGTAGAAAAAAATGAAATGACCCAATAAACTGGGCTAATATGGTCATACTACCTGGTTCTAGTAAGAACTCTAGCTGCTGCGTTTTGGACCAGGTGCAGTTTATTTATTAAGCGAGCAGGGCAACCACCCAGTAGAGCATTACAATAATCTAGCCTTGAGGTCATGAAAGCACTTTAATTGATTTTGTTATGATTGATTTTTAATTTTAATGAAATTTTATGAACTAAACAGTTTGTAAACATACTTTATCAGTAGAAAAAAATGAAATGACCCAATAAACCGGGCTAATATGGTCATACTTCCTGGTTCTAGTAAGAACTCTAGCTGCTGCGTTTTGGAACAGCTGAGTTTGTTTATTAAGCGAGCAGGGCAACCACCCAGTAGAGCATTACAATAATCTAGCCTTGAGGTCATGAAAGCACTTTAATTGATTTTGTTATGATTGATTTTTAATTTTAATTAAATTTTATGAACCTGTGAACATACTTTATCAGTAGAAAAAAAATTAAATGACCCAATAAACGAAAGTATTATGCAATCATTTAAGACATTTCTCCTTATATAAAAACCTTTTTTGGCATGAAGTGTTCTTTCAAATTGAGACAAGAAATCTAGAGTTCTAAATAGAACCCCACTGAAGTGTGGAGGTCACACGGACGTCACATTTGTTGAGTAGTCCACGATGGCTTTTAGTGCTCGACAAGAACCAGCAAGCAAATGTCATGAGATCTGGGCTGCCACTCACTGCTTAAACGCTGGAAGCCAGAGGGATCACGAGAGCCCTTCATCACAGTGAACATCTGTACCGAGAGTCACGATGAAGCGAGACTTTACCTCTGAGCTCTGTGAGAGACATGTGTCCTCTGAGCTTGCCTCAGGACTCAGACTCTCTGCCTGCCTGTCGGTGTTCCTGCAGTGATCATGATCCAGGCTGACCCTGCTAGCGATCGATGGTGCTCTGCCCTGTACCAGCTGAGACCGGTTCACCTGTACTGACTCTTTATTGTGTCTTAATGGTGCTAGACAGGAGTTGAGCTCACCAGGTCGTCTTCTGCCAGACCTGTTCCTGGAGCTCGGCTTTGTACTAGTAGGTTGAGTCTCTCAGAGAAGCTGCGTTTGTAAGTTTATCTTTTTAAAGCACCGTCACCATTGTTTGCTGTGAGCAATTTGCCTGTAATGCATCATCTGTAAATCTGTTTTTTGTTTTGCTTTTTGTGAACTCTGATCCCACTATGCCGACACTGTTGCTGCCTGGGGTGTGTATACACTAGCATTCAAAAATTGGGGTCAGTAAGATTTTTTTTTAAATATTTGTATTCAGCAATACAAAGGTTGCATTAAATTGATTAAAAGTGACAGTAAAGGCATTTATAATTGTATTAAATGGGTCATGAACTGCGTTGTTTTGTTTTATGATGTTTTCTGGGGTGCACTTATAATGTTAGAATGCTTTTTACATAAAAAATTGTCATAAATAAAAGGCATTTTTCCTACCCTGATTTTAGCCCTCTGGTTTGAACGCTCTGTTTTAAGGGGCGTGTCTGCTGTGAGTTCAGTGTAAACGCCCAATGCTGTGATTGGCTAACGTCTTTCCATTTGAAATAGCTAAGTATTACTCTCTCTTTTAGAGCGTTTTTACTATTACAGCTCTCATTGTTAACTAATCGTGAAAAGTGTTGCATTACATTTAGATCTATGGCATTATAATTTGATCGTGGCATGAAAGGTTGCAGTGATGAGCATTGTAGCCGATCACAGACATGTTGAGCGCATGAAAGCAGTGATCTCGTCATTGCAACTCAGTTTCTGTACACTAATGAATGCTTTCATCATAACTAACAGTGCAAACGTGATATAGTTAAGAGATTCGTTGAATAAAACCGGAGTTTCGGCGCGAGTCCAGAACTCAGTCACTGATAAGCTTGCGCTGTTTGATTGACCGCTCCAGTGATTACCAAGGGAGCGTTCTTTGATCGCTTTCTTTATAGAATTTAATCACCGTTAAATAACAGATTATTTTCATCCTACTAAGAGAAACAACGCAAGTTGACGTTTAGTCACTGGTTTGATTTACTGACACATAGACAAAGAACATCTGACTGTACATGAATCATTATTTCAGAAATCACTGGTCACAGATCAGGCATTAGAATGAACACGGTTACTTACATGTTGCATTACTGTCGAGCCCAGACACTGCAGAATATTTTGTAATCCTCAACAGCATGTTTATTGCTTGGTAGCTCGATCTGGTTTAACACCAAGGAGGCCTGTGTTACTTAGGCTACCTATTCTATTGCATGTCATGCGTGAATCGGTGGGCGGGGCTAAACAGGCAGTGATGAAGTGGGCGGGGCTAAACAGGCAGTGATGAAGTAGGCGTTGATCTTCTTCTGCAGAGGCGGTGCTTGCCTCCCTTTGACGTCATAGATCCCCACTTTGAAAAACCTGTCGTTTGCTGGGCCTGGTGTCAATAAAAGCTTTTCAGTTCTGAAACTTACAGGATATTCTTATAGTATGGTGAAAAAATTTGATTTCTCAGTTCATGACCCCTTTTAAATATTTTTATTTTAAATAAATGCTGTTCTTTTGAACTTTCTATTCAAAGAATCTTGAAAAATATGTTTCCACATAATAATCACTGATAATAATCATAAATGTTTGTTGATCATCAAATCCTCATATTAGAATGATTTGTGAAGGATCATTGTGACGTAATGATGATAAATTCAGCTTTGATCACAGGAATAAATTATATTTTACTATATATTCACATAGACATCTATTTAAAGTGTAATAATATTTCACAACATTACAGGTTTTACTGTATTTTTAATCAAATAAATGCAGCTTTGGTGAGCATAAAAACAGTTTCTAATTTATATTAAATATTTTATATATATTTTAATAATAAATATATTTTTTTAGTTTTTTTTCAAAATCATGATTCTTAATTAGTTGATTAATTTATAATTCATAGTAAATATTTTATTTTTAAATAATTCTCTCTCGCTCTCTCTCTATATATTTTTTTTAATAATATTTATATAATTATTTTAGGTGCTGTGGCTGATAACTATATATTTTCTTAAATCAAGTGAATTTGCAGTTCACTTTAATTTTTCATGCTGCAGGGACATTTATTTTTAAAACTGCAAATATCCTATAAATTTTATGAGATACTCATTTGGAAAATTCCCAAAAATTATATACATTGTGTAAAATAATTTTAATAGCGTGTCGTACTGCTGTCACTGCTTGAAATGCCCTGTCAACTCACCTAAAAAACTGTATATGTTAAATACGTCACTAGATGTAGCTAAATGTTAGGAACACCTGTGTCGTTTGTGGCAAGTCTTCAGGAACGCATGCTGGAAGAATTCCTCAGCGTTTTTCGCCAGGTTAACTCAACACAATCGTTTCAGCCGCTGCTCTACTGGACTGAGATCAGGGGAATGTGTTGCCATTGGAACAATCTGAAGTCACAAGCTATTCCCACAATAGAACAAGCTGGAGATGATGAATGCTTTGCGACGTGGTGCATTGTCCCAGTGGAAGTAGCTATTCATTTCAAACGGGTGGACTGTGGCTATATAGGGATGCATACGGTCAGCAGCAGCGCTCATACACGACTACAGAGCACTGCTTATATTTAAGAGGTCTCAACAGTTCCTGCACTCTCACACTACACCAGCAGCTTGTATGGGATGTTGAAGCGCATGCTCTTCTGCACAGCACTGTTACAAAGAGTGTCCGTTTGAATGACGGTTTCCACTTTAACAAGGTGTTTTTGGCCAGAGAATGTGTCCAGGTCAACACCAGCTATCATACAGTCAAAGGCTCTTATCACATTTATTCCTCTTTCAGTTTGGATGAAAAACAGATTTTCTAGAACATGCATACTTTACTGACTTTATAGCTCTGCACACAGAAATGACAGAATGTGTTAATGCATTCTACACACCATTTTGAAAGTAGCTGTGCTGTTACGCTGCTGAAAACCATCAGTAAGTTCTGCTGACCAGCGCTGCATATGATCTGCTCAATAACTCAAACATGTTTATTTCTGTTTTTATCACAGAAACTCAAACAGAAGAACCAACAGCTGAAGATGATTATGGACCAGCTCAGAAACCTCATCTGGGAGATCAACTCCATGCTGGCTGTCAGGAGCTGAAACACACACACACACACACACACACACACACACACACACACTCACTCACAGAAACTCTCACAGTTACAAACTCACTCACATAGACACACACTCAAAAACTCACAAACTCAGTCACTCACACTCACAAACTCACACGCACACTTACAAACTCACACACACTCAAATTCACTCATGCACACAAACTCACTCACACACACACTCAAACTCTAACACGCACACACTCACACACTCAAATTCACTCTCTCACACGCACACAAACACACTCAAACTCACAAACTCTCACACGCACACACTCACTCACACACATTCAAAAACTCACAAACACACACACTCAAACTCACACTCGCACACTCAAATTCACTCACTCACATGCACACACATTCAAAAACACACAAACTCACAAACTCTCTCACACACACACTCACTCACACACACACATTCAAAAACTCACAAGCTCAATCACACTGACACACACTCAAATTCACTCAATCTCTCTCTCACACACACACACACACACACACAAACTCACTCACACTCAAATTCACTCACACACACACACAAACTCACACACTCACTCAGTCAAACTCACAAACTCTCTCACACACACATTCAAAAACTCACAAAGTCAATCACTCACTCACACTCAAATTCACTCACGCACACAAACTCACTCACACACTCAAACTCAAACTCTCACACGCACACACATTCAAAAACTCACAATCACACTCACTCACACTCAAATTCACTCTCACACGCACACAAACTCACACACTCAAACTCTCACACGCACACACACAAAAACTCACAAACTCAATCACACACACATTCAAAAACTCAAACTCAATCACACTCACACTCAAATTCACTCACGCACACAAACTCAAACTCACACTCTCACATGCACACACACACAAAAACTCACTCACTCACACACATTCAAAAACTCAAACTCAATCACACACTCAAACTCAATCACACACTCAAACTCACTCACACACACACTCAAACTCACAAACTCTCACACACATTCAAAAACTCACAAACTCAATCACACTCACTCACACACACTCACACACACTCAAATTCACTCACACTCATACACATTCAAAAACTCACAAAACTCACTCTCACACACATTCAAAAACTCACAAACTCAATCACACTCACTGTCTCTCACACGCACACGCACACACAGTCACTCACAAACTCACACAGAGTCAGTGTTGTACATATGGTGTGTTGAAGTCCTGGGAAGTTCGTATCTACGAGTTGTGAAGTCGTGTTTACGTCACTGTCGCTGGAGTAAGATGGTGGTGTACCTTCTCAATTAAATACAGCAAGGTTTTAACCCACTAGAAAATGAAGAACAAAGAATGTGCATCAGGTGTGCTTTGCTTTTTTTTATGTTTTTAATTTATAAAGCCACTGTAATCTTTATCATTACATATTATATTGTTATAATACAATGCAGGCAATTAGCTTATTTTGTTGCAAATAAAAAAGCCTGACAATGTCACTCGTAAAGAAAACCATGAGCTTCCCACTCGACTTTGTGGTGTGGTTCATGTGCATCAACTCGTAAATACGATCTCTCCGACATGGCTTGAAGAACGCACCAATAATCAGAGTTGGCTGTTTTCAGAGGGAAGACAGATGCAGAAAAGAGCAGCCAGGCACAAAATTGAGAGTAGGTAGGAAGCGAAAAGAGGAGTGAGCTGGAGAAACTCTACATTACACACGGTTGAAAAAGCATTTGCTTCAGCCGCCGCGGATTCAATTTTCAACCTGATGAACATTAGGAGGTCTGAGCGCTCTGCTCATTCACTCAGATATGCTTTCAAATCAACCTTTTACGCAAGTATAGTCCTCATATTTTGCATGAGCGATAGCTCCTATTTACTTTTAAACTATATTTCTTAATCATAACATGCAGAGAAATATTGTGTGAAACATTGCATAGCCTATTAGTGTGGTGTTAATATACACTATATTGCCAAAAGTTTTGGGACGCCTGCCTTTACATGCACATGAACCTTAATGCCATCCCATTCTTAATCCGTAGGGTTTAATATGGAGTTGGCCCACCCTTTGGAGCTATAACAGCTTCAACTCTTCTGGGAAGGCTTTCCACAAGGTTTAGGAGTGTGTTTATGGGAATTTTTGACCATTCTTCTAGAAGCGCATTTGTGAGGTCAGGCACTGATGTTGGACGAGAAGGCCTGGCTCGCAGTCTCCGCTCTAATTCATCCCAAAGGTGTTCTATCAGGTTGAGGTCAGGACTCTGTGCAGGCCAGTCAAGTCCACACCAAACTCACTCATCCATGTCTTTATGGACCTTGCTTTGTGCACTGGTGCGCAGTCATGTTGGAACAGGAAGGGGCCATCCCCAAACTGTTCCCACAAAGTTGGGAGCATGAAATTGTCCAAAATGTCTTGGTATGCTGAAGCATGAAGAGTTCCTTTCACTGGAACTAAGGGGCCAAGCCCAACCCCACCCCATAATCCCCCCTCCACCAAACTTTACACTTGACACAATGCAGTCAGGCAAGTCCCGTTCTCCTGGCAGCCGCCAAACCCAGACTCGTCCATGGGATTGCCAGACAGAGAAGCGTGATTGGTCACTCAAGAGGACATGTCTCACTGCTCTAGAGTCCAGTGGCGGCGTGCTTTACCCCACTGCATCCCACGCTTTGCATTGCACTTGGTGATGTAAGGCTTGGATGAGCTGCTCGGCCATGGAAACCCATTCCATGAAGCTCTCTACACACTGTTCTTGAGCTAATCTGAAGGCCACACGAAGTTTCGAGGTCTGTAGCTATTGACTCTGCAGAAAGTTGGTGACTTCTGCGCACTGTGACCCTCAGCATGCGCTGACCCTGCTCTGTGATTTTACATGGCCTACCACTTCGTGGCTGAGTTGCTGTTGTTCCCAATTGCTTCCACTTTGTTATAACACCACTAACAGTTGAGCGTGGAATATTTAGTCGTGAGGAAATTTCAGGAATGGACTTATTGCACAGGTGGCAACCTATCACGGTACCACGCTTGAGTTCACTGAGCTCCTGAGAGCGACCCATTCTTTCACAAATGTTTGTAGAAGCGTCTGCATGCCTAGTGCTTGATTTATACACCTGTGACCATGAAGTGATTGAACACCTGAACTCAATGATTTGGAGGGGTGTCCCAATACTTTTGGCAATATAGTGCATCTACATGAAACTCAATGCACTTCTCGACTGCCTCCTTTTGTCCCATACCAGCACAAAAGTACAGAAAGTAATGCTAAACGCAGATCATTTAAGCAAAAAAAATGCACAGCCGTCTACAGTAACTGCACAATCAATAGTGATGAATTCAAGCATGTATGGTTCAATATGAAAAGTGATTTGAATAAAAACAGTTAACTTTAGTTCACTCCCGTATCTGCAACCTCTTTATCAATCGAAACAATAACACGCAAGTCACATCATAATAGCATCAAATATGACTTTATTCATTTTCTTATAAACCATTCATACAAAATTGGCATTTTGCAATTTCTTTATTACCTCTATAAAAAGTCATCTGTTAATTACTGGGATGACGGGTCAGGACAGGAGGGAGCAAAACAAACAGATCTGAAGAAAAAAACCCAAAACAAACTCATAAATACTCTAAAGTGGTCATGCAAGTCTGGTTAACAGCCGTCGATGCTGTGGAACCGTATTAGTGTCAGCAGATGACACAACAGACCGTCTTAGGTGTGTCAAACTCAATTCACTCGAATCAAAGGCACAGTCAGGGAGAGATCAGTGATGTTTTTATGCATGACTCCATATTGCTTATTGGTAAATCACAGAATGTAATGAAAGTATGCTGATAAAGTAGGTTAAAATTAGTATGCAGAATTACCTCGAGACAGCGTGATCCCAGATAGTGTCGGCCCAGATCCATATGTGGGCCGGATCTGGGCCGACACTATGTTGCTGTCTGGGATAGAAAGCATACTCCGCCAAAGCAACATAATACAATTGCATGAGTTTAAATCTGCCAAGATTCTTTGGTGATCTTGCATGTGTGTAGTTGTAGCAGCAGCATTCAACCGGCCAATTTCAAATGAATGGCTTTGTCACGTTAAGCTGGGTAATTCAAATAACACTGGCACCAATGCAAACACCTATCAGTGTGTCGTCCGTACACATGCTGCGCGCTGACAAGGGCCTTGGGCTGATCTGGACGATGTTGGGCCAATTCAAAAGCCCTGATGACAGTGTTGGCAAGGGTATAGAGACAGGGTGGGATGCACATATTAATCAAAACAGACATTTGATGCGCTCAGCTGGCCCATCTCAGACACATACATAATCATGATCCAGTGTGAGAAGTCACGCTTTTGAAGAAGCCAGGCGTTCATTCTGTGATGTGGCATCATAACAATGACAATCATAGGTATAAATGCTGGATATAAAATTTGTAATTGTTTTGCTGAACTTAAAACTCAACCAGATGTGGGCCATTTGTGTTAAAACTAAAAAAAGGTAAAGCTTTACGTAAAGCCTTTATGTATAATGCATTACATCTTTTTATAAATAATTTTTACCCAAGTTAAAAATGCACTATAATATTCACAGATTCCTTGTTGTGTTTGTTTGTCATGTTTTAATGCATTGGATTACAGATCAAACAATGCATTATAAGGTGCATAATTAATGCCTTTCAAATACTTTTATAATGCATTATACATAAAGGCTTTAAACAAAATAATTACAAATGACCGTTAAGAGGCCAATTACTGGGACTTGAAGTTAAATCACACACTTCAAGCAAGCACCTAAACGCACATGTCAAGATGGACAAAACACTTCAGGATTTTTTCACTTGGTTGGGAAAATTAGATTGTTACAGATTTCTCAGGTCATGATTCAATGTCAAAAAGCTTATTAAAATACAAATGCACAACAGCTCGGGTTCCTAAACAACATTCAGCGTCAGATATGCGTTTAAATGTCAGACGTAGTGTACAATATGTCAGCATCAACCGAATTCTGATAATGTGAAGGGAGAGTGGAAAGGAAAATCAAAAGGCTTTGGCTCACAGCTGGCACATTTTAAGTCCAGTCACCTTCACAAAAGGCCACTAAAGCACGGCACTCCTTCAAGTCATCAGACATTCAAGTACCTGTGAGCGGAGGCTGACGACACGCTCCGCTCTCTGGGAAACACAGACACAACACGGGTCTCGAGAGCCGTTCCCTTGATATGAACTCAACCAGAACGGATGTACATTTCGATGTAGAGGAAGCGCACACTTGTCACTTTGCAGGGGACGTAAATTAGCCGGGTGTCCGTTTGTGGCTGAGTGAGTTTTATATGCGAAGGAGGCCGATGAGAGAAATGAGGCAGTGCCACTGAACTTTGACGGACAGCTCATTTTTCACAGGGACGATAAAGGATGTGCGAGACGTCTCACTTAAACTACGGCCGTAAGTCCTGACGATGCAACCCGTCGAGGAAAGTTTTCTCAGTTAAACACGCTCATTTTACTCATGACAAGGATTTTTCCGAGTCTGGGGAATTCTAATTTTTTCTAAATGCATTTTAAGGTGGATTTGCATGAATTAATTAGGGAAGGTTTGATAAGCCACTTAAGGCAACTCATTAGTCTTGGCACCGTTTTTAAAAATAAAAGCATGAAATACTGCAGGGTGTTTAAACCCAGACAGCGACAGTGTCAGCCCAGATCCAGCCCACATCTGGTACGCGTTGAATCCTCATGTGCCAGATGTGGCCCGGATCTGGCCCGACACGACGTTGCTGTCTGGGAATGGTGGTTATGCCACTAATAAGAGGGATCGCCGTTTCAAACGCAGTGCTACGGCCCTGTTTTTGCACACTGGTATATTTGTTCTGCGTTCGTGAACTTTTCACCTGCACCGTCTACAATGAATCAATTCCACTGATCGATATGAAGCCTTTTGGAAATTAAATAAGCCCCTACACTGCAAAAAATGCTTTTTTTTTGTGTAGTATTTTTGTGTTGCTTTTCATTTAAAATATCTAAATGCTCTGAAATCAAGACCATTTACTTGAGAAGCAACATGACTTAAAATATATTGAGTAACAAAAAGTGAGTTATCTGACAAATATCTGTCAGTGGAGTCAGAAAAATAAACTTCATTCAAAGGGAAAACATTATTCCCAGACAGCAACATCGGATTGATCCGGGTCCATGTGGATTCCACGAGTACCAGATGTGGGCCGGATCTGGGCAGACACCATGTTTTCTGATCCCAGATATTTGTTCTCGTATTAAGCACAAACTCACTTTTTTTGTTGCTTCTCAAGCAAATGCATCTTAATTTAAGAATTTTAAGATATTTGTACATTTTTTGCAGTGCAATACCTCAGAAACTTGGAAATAAAACCATCACTCGCACACAATCCCGGCTCATTTTCCCCAAGACCGCGGAAAGAACGGTTTCCGAGAACATCCGAGGCGGGAAGATGGATGGATCCAGATGTGGCGTGGTGAAGAAGTGCTAACACGATGATGCATCCCTCCTGTCATCCAACAACTCGCTTGTGTGCTGGGAAAGATCAGTTTGTCTGTTGTGTCACCAACTCTGAAACAAAACTAAACCTTCCGAAGAGTTAAAAGCGTGTCACGTGTGTCTGAAGGTCCACAGAGGCCGTCACGTCCTGCTGTCTCTGTCCTTTGCTCGTGTGCTGAAGGGAAAACGGAGCCGTGGGCTCCATGGTCCTCCTCTGCTCCGGAGAGTCTCTCGCGGCCCCCTGCTGAATGTCCGACAAGGGGCTCCAGTCTGGTCAGAGCCGCTCGATCTCCCTGTATTTCTTGCGGAGGATGGAGACCTGGTCCTTGAACAGAACAGGGTCCAGTCTCATTTGGGAGTGGACCAGAGGCATGCCGCCAAACCAGCTGGCGAACTTGTTCATGCAGGTCTGACGCTGGGCAAAGTGGTCCGGGTCGGCCCAGCGCGAGGCTCGAGATGACTGAGAGGAACAGATGCACAACATTAGACACTTTTCTCAGACTCATGTATTCATCTACTAGGGGTGTAACGGTACACAAAAATGATGGTTCGGCACTTTTGGATGCAAAATACGTTCCCAGACAGCAACATAGTGTCGGCCCAGATCCAGCCCACATCTGGTACACGAGGAATTCACACGCGCCAGATGTGGGCCAGATCTGAGCCGAAACTATGTTGCTGTCTGGGAACATATTTTAGAATAAGCGTAGAATTATTGCGCTCCCATTCTAATCCGCTTCAAGTTTTTGAGCTCGCCGGCACTCGTTCATTGAAGTCTG
Source organism: Coreius guichenoti (assembly GCA_039654105.1). Classification (NCBI taxonomy): domain Eukaryota; kingdom Metazoa; phylum Chordata; class Actinopteri; order Cypriniformes; family Gobionidae; genus Coreius; species Coreius guichenoti. Next base: position 38,540,587 of record CM077184.1, read on the forward strand.
TGAAGTTAAACATCGACTCGCTTCCTGTCAGGATTATCATTTATGCCAAATGGCATGGTGTGAATTTGTAACATTTACAAGTAACAATGCATTAAACATGCGCATCTGACAATAGGGCAAGCCTTTTATGATGTAGAAAAGCGCTTAACTCTTTCCCCGCCAGTGTTTTTAAAAAAAGTTGCCAGTCAGCGCCAGCATTTTTGATCATTTTCACAAAACTTTCATGGCCCCAGAATATTTTGTTGCATGAATATCTGATATTCTCAATATTTCAAGATCTCAATAGTTTGAACAAAAAGCTGAGAAAATCTAGTTTTTTTCCCAAGACTGCAACGTGCATAAGCAATGCTTTTAATCGCTTGTTTCTGCCTCTTTTTTTCCTGTGTTTTGATCAGGAGATTCTCTACTCTTTCAGAAGTTGCATAATAGCACCACCTACCATATAACAGTGAAAACACGGAAAGACGGAAAATTCCATCAATGGCGTGGAAAGAGTTAATATAAAGCACATCTCATGTTTAACCCTCTGGTGCTGTTCAGTCACTTCTGACCGAAAAACGTTACTTTTTTTTTTTTTTACTTCGGAATGGTGTGAAACTTGGTAAAGTTTTTGGCACTTGCTATGTGAACACAAAGAATCATGGACAAATGGTCCTGAAAAAATAGTCACTTGTATTCACAGGCAAAAATGAGCGCATTGGAAATGAATGGGAGATGAATCTCATCTAGTGGAAGCGTTTGGTACTGCAACCAAACACAATCTGACTGAAAGCTCATTTTCTGAGATATCAACCTCAAATTTGGAGCACAACTTTATGGCTTTGATTTTCTCACAGTTTTAGAGTAAAATGTGTTTTGAAAATATATACTTCATATAAAAATTGAAAATGGTATTTTTGTGCATTTTTCATAATATGTAAAATATTAAAGAAAAATGTTCAAAAAGTGAATAAATGCATTACAACTACTGGATAAATATAATTTAGTACCATAAAATACAAAATATTAAATAAACATAATCGAACTAAAATATAGTACAATCATTTCATCAAAAAAAAAAAAAAAAAAACGGGTCATTTTTGACCAACACGCGAACACTACCAGAGGGTTAAGACAACGTTGATCGTGCACTTATTCGGCAGCATTTTCACATGAATACGTGCACCGTCACACCTGATCATCTACGGCGCAGTTTCCCACTCACCTGACCCATCATGGTCTCCTTGTACTGCTTTTTCTGCGTGACCTTGATGGACGGCAGCTTGGTGACGGCGGACACTAGGAAGTTCATGAGGATGTCCTCACAGTTGGCCAGCTGGTCCACCATGCTCTTCAGGCTGTTTGGCAGGAAGTGGGTGTACAGGAAGTGGTAATATCTGGAGAAGAGGATGGAATGGACATCGTTAAGGACAGACTGAGACAACCACATCATACATTCAAAAGCTCAATAGGACAATGAATATAATGTGTTGGGCTGGATAAAAGATATTGATTTTTCATTTAACTGCAAAAATCCCAATATCAGTATTATAATCGATGGCTTCTTTTCATGCCCTTTTAATACAAAAGTGTCCTTGCAACAAGTTTTTTAGCTAACTATGGAAACTGCAAATCATATTTTCATCAGATTATTCTTCATTTGTGCTGGCAGGTAGTGTCTAAAACTAAAGATATTCAAAAACATTTCTGTTAATTGAAATAAAGCTGAAATAAAAATGAAAAATGTTGCCTTGGCAATAAACTGAAGTTGGAGCGCTAAAATTATTAACTGGAAATAAAAACTAAAACTGAAATAAAAATAATTGAAATATGAATAGAAATATTTTTTAAAAAAATGAACATGAAACCTAAAAATAAAACAAAAAAAACACTGCTTTATTTTAATTTATTCTATTTAATTAAACATGCATAATTATGTTGCTAAGAAAATAATGTAATACAAATACACATTTTGCCATATTTTAAGCAAGTTCCTTTTTATGTCCCTCAACTACTACTTCATGTTTGTAAAGATCATGCATATATTTTGCACATGAAAAATTGATAAGTATAATCATATTATTATTACTTCCAAATTAAATTTCTAAAAAATTTTAGAGAATTATGAATATTTATCTGTGGTGTTGCTGTTTCATTTCTGACATAAGCAGTCGTGTCACCAGCATTTCATCAAATTATTAATTAAGTTAAATGTCTTTTAGAAGATTTATCAAAGTTTTTCAATGCACAGCCGAAAGGTTTATTATTCTGACTAATTTCTACCTCATGTTTAAATAATGAAGTAGTAACTGAATCAAATCAGAACTGAACTGAAACCTTGTGATTGGTGCCCATATACAGCACACACATTTAAAAACCGTAAAAACACACCTATACCATTCACAAGTTTACGGTCGGTTTTTGAAAGAAGTCTCGGTAACACTTTACGTAAAGCATTTATGTATAAAAGTATTTTTAATGCATTAATTATGCCTTGTAATACACATTATAATGCATTGTATGATCTCATTAATAATTGTAACTACAGTTATAATACACTTTTAGAAAGTGTAATGCATTAAAACACAACAAACAACCAATTTCAGATGTAACAAGGAATCTATGAATATTATAATGAATTTTAACTACTTATGAAAAGATATAATGCATTATTACCATACATTATGAATACATTTATAATACATTATACATAAAGGCTTTAAATAAAGTGTTGCCAAAGTCTCTCCTGCTCTTCAAAGCTGCTTTTATTTGATCAAAAATACAGTACAATTTTTGAAATATTATTCCAATGTAAATCAGCTGTTCTCTATGTGAATATATAATAAAGTGTAATTTATTCCTGTGATCAAAGCTGAATTTATCATCATTACTCCAGTCTTCAGTGTCACATGATCCTTCACAAATCATTCTAATATGAGGATTTGATGCTCAACAAACATTTATGATTATTATCAGTGTTGAAAAGAACAGCATTCATCAGGTTTAACTGCAGCTTTTGATGAATTTAATGCATCTTTGCTGAATAAGTCTTAATTTTTGTCAAAATGAGTGTGTTCCTAATCCAGTACCTGTGGTAGATGGCGGCTCCGGTGAGAACCATGGAATAGTCATTGGTCCATTTGGAGGTGTAACCCCAGCGCTCCTTATTATTGTCCCAGAAGTGACTGCGGGCAGGATATCCCACAATTCTCTCTGGGAAACTCTGCCACACCGTGAAGGCGAAGTCCACCTGCGAGGAAACGTTGAGCTGGAGTTAGAAAACACTCGCCAAACCGGCGCTACAACGAGTTAAACCAAACGAATGAATAAAAAATTAAAGCTTTCTCAGACACAAACACACGCAGACACACACACACACACTCAAAACTGCCGGCTGAGAAGATGCCCTCCTTTTTCTAAGATCAAAGCTTTTAAACACACTTAATGAAACACATCAATAGTGTCAGAGCTGAAGTCAGCAGTGAACTGCACCACACACACACACACACACACTGAGACCTCGCCGTAACCCCACTGCCTCACAAGTCTCCAACTACATAAACGGGGTTCAAGAAAGAAAGAGTAATTGGAGTATTCCTGCAGTGTGTCCGAGATAACATGATTAAAGATATCATTTCAGGAAGAGAGGAGGGAGAGGTTTAGGCGGCTGACTCTGGTGCCTCTGATAAGGGACGGCCGTTCCTCAGCGCTCACGCAGGAGCCGAGAGGAAGAGGGCCGGAGAATCTGCACTGCCGGCTGAAAGGACGGGGTTTAATCCGAGAGCGGCTGAGGAGGAGCGCGATCACAGCCCTGCTCAAACGATACGGCAGGGTTACGGATCCGACATCTACCCTCGCGTCAGACACTCCTGTGCCCTAAAGCACTTCTGCACCAAAAACTGCCAGAACAGTTTCCATCTCTGGTCACTTCATTAAACGAGCTGTTCTGCTACTGTACCCATAAAACTGTTACATGTAAATGACCTCTGTTGTGATCATGTACCTCACACAAACAAACATACACATATATTTGTAAGGTCAAACTTAATTTTTATTGATGATTAAGATATGCATAATACACACACACACACACACTCACTCGCTCTCTGAAACACACACACACACACACTCACTCTCTGTCCCAAACACACACTCTCTCCCAAACACACGCTCTCTCTCTCACACACAAACACACGCTCTCTCTCAAACACAAACACACTCTCTGTCCCAAACACACACTCTCTCCCAAACACACGCTCTCTCTCACACACACACTCTCTCTCCCAAACACACGCTCTCTCTCACACACACACTCTCTCTCTCTCTCTCTCTCTGTCCCAAACACACACACACGCTCTCTCTCTCACACACACACACACTCTCTGTGCCAAACACACGCTCTTTCTCAAACACACACACTCTCTCTCTCCCAAACACACGCTCTCTCTCACACACACACTCTCTCTCTCTCTCTGTGTCCCAAACACACACTCTCTCTCTCACACACACACACACAAACACACGCTCTCTCTCTCACACTCACACTCACACACACTCTCTGTCCCAAACACATGCTCTCACACACAAACACAAGCTCTCTCTCACACAAACACACGCTCTCTCTCACACACACACACACACACTCTCTGTCCCAAACACACGCTCTCTCACACACAAACACACGCTCTCTCACACACAAACACGCTCTCTCTCACACACACACACACACACACTCTCTGTCCCAAACACACGCTCTCTCACACACAAACACACGCTCTCTCTCAAACACACACACACACTCTCTCTCTCTCCCAAACACACGCTCTCTCACAAACACACTCTCTCTCCCAAACACACTCTCTCTCCCAAACACACGCTCTCTCTCACACACACACTCTCTCTCTCTCTCTGTCCCAAACACACACACACTCCCAAACACACGCTCTCTCACACACACACAAACACACGCTCTCTCTCAAACACACAAACACACACTCTCTCTCTCTCCCAAACACACGCTCTCTCACACACACACGCTCTCTCTCACACACACACTCTCTCTCTCTCTGTCCCAAACACACACACACTCCCAAACACACGCTCTTTCTCACACACACCCAAACACACGCTCTCTCTCAAACACACAAACACACACTCTCTCACACACACACACACACGCACACACATTCTCTCACACACACACACACTCTCTATCTCTCTCACACACACAATATATTGATGATAAACAAGTTCGACCATACATAAACTGTAATTGAGTTCACTTTTGTTAAACGACCCATCTGGGTTTGATTTATGAATAATAAAAAACACAGCCAAAAAAAGAAAAAAGGAAACAACCACCAAAACCTTTCCTAATAAAAAGGGACTTGAGCTGCAACTTAAATAAATTAATAAATAAATAAATTCATAAATAAACATGTATAGATGATAATCAGTTCTGATGGTTCCAAATAATATTACCAATAATATTAATTAATAGAGATGCATTAAATGTGTCACTAAATCGCACACAATGACTCCGACAGCCCTAACGACCTCTTGCCAAAGACTAAACGACGACATTCACACACATGAATAGAAACAGAAAATGAAAAAATAAACTTCCCATCTGCAGAAATAAAGAGCAGGGAAAGAGTGTCAGGAGGAAGTGTGTGTGTGTGTGTTATAGTCCGTACCTCAGTGGTGGACAACACCGTGTCCTCGTCCAGACTGAAGACTGCGTCACTGATGATACTGTCATACGGCTGAAACCGGCTGCTCATGACCTGAGGACACAAAACAAACACAGTCAGATCTGATCTTAAAATAATACCGTCTACAGGCCCGTTCACATCAGGAACGATAACTATAACTATATTAGCATCCACACCAGCGGACGATATCGTTCTGTTTATTATAAGTGCACTGCTGCTTTAAATGCTCGAGCTCTTTAAAGTCTGGTGGATTCTGATTGGCTGTCAGTGTTTTGCTCACGTTCCATACATTCAGAATGATTTTTAAAACTACATCTTTATCGTCCTCGGTGAAAACGGCTTTTAAAGAGGTGAAAAAAACACATCTCTATGTTTCTTCTTTTTTCTGTTTGGATTAAAGTCCAAATATTTGGTTACTGTGCATGTGTGATTGGGCACTAATAAGATGCGGAAATTTACAAAATGAGCCTTACAATAAGCATACAACAACAGGCCACCCACACACACACACACACACACACACACACACACACACACACACACACACACACACGCAGAGCTTCATAAACATAAACGCACATGCAAACACTTTATTCATCTTTTGTCAAAGCACATACAGAGAAATCAAGCCTCAACGGCACAACATGTCAAAACAGTGTCAGGGAGTCATAAACGCACCGAATGATGACTCGGTCTAAAAGCCAACCAAACAGGAAACAACACACACATACACTCACTTCTCCGTCACACACACAGACTGCACTTCTGGAAAGCCACCGCCAGCGTATGAAGGTGAACGATGAGGAAGAGTCAGGATTAAATCTAACACAGGACATCTCACATCCGCTCTTCCTCAAATCCACAGACGCCACACACAGTGTTCACAGTCAGCAGGAAATCAAAACGGACATTTTATCGAGAGGACGTCACTACGACTAGTGTCATTTATCATCTGAGAACGGCCGGGTTAAAACTACTACAACTTGTGTTTTTGGTTTCCAGCTAAATGAAAATGTTACTTTCAGTTTCAGTACAAAATTCACTTAAAATATAGATTTACATGTTTTCAGTGTATTTTTGCACAATAAATGCATGCAAGTTATTCTTAATATACAGTCAAACCAAAATGTATTCCAACATTTTCTCACATTATCACAGTTTATAGTTTAGAAAATGGTAATAAAATATGACAAGAACTCAGAGTTGTGTCAGAACAAATTCATCTTAA